>VMDR010003095.1:0-77796 GCA_007922815.1 Macrotus californicus | reverse complement strand
TTTTTTTAAGTATATTTTATTGATTATGCTATTAGAATTGTCCCATTTTTTCTCCCCTCTATCCCCCTCCACCCTGCACCTCCTTCCCTCCAGCATCCCCCCTTTTTAGTTCATGTCCATTAGTTGTACATATAAGTTCATGGGCTTCTACATTTCCTATACCACTCTTAACATCCCCGTGTCTATTTTGTGCCTACAAATTATACTTATCCCCTGTACCATTTTCCCCCATCCTCCCCCTTCCCCTCTCCACTGATAACCCTCTATGAGGTCTCCATTTCTGTGATTCTATTTCTGTTCTAGTTGTTTGCTTAGGTTTTGTTTTTTAGGTTTGGTTGTTGATAGTTGTGAGTTTTTGTCATTTTTACTGTTTATAGTTTTTGATCTTCTATTTCTTAGATAAGTCCCTTTAACATTTCACATAATAAGGACTTGGTGATGATGAGCTCCATTAGCTTTACCTGGTCTGGGAAGCACTTTATCTGCCCTTCCATTCTAAATGATAGCTTTGCTAGGTAGAGTAATCTTGGATGTCGGTCCTTGCCTTTCATGACTTCAAATACTTCTTTCCAGCCCCTTCTTTCCTGCAAGGTCTCTTTTGAGAAATCAGCTGACAGTCTTATGGGAACTCCTTTGTAGGTAACTCTCTGCTCTTCTCTTGCTGCTTTTAAGATTCTCTCTTTGTCTTTAATCTTGGGTAATTTAATTATGATGTGTCTTGGTGTGTTCCTCCTTGGGTCCAATTTCTTTGGGACTCTCTGGGCTTCCTGGACCTGTATGTCTATTTCCTTCAACAGACTGGGGAATTTTTCTTTCAATATTTTTTCAAATAAGTTTTCAATTTCTTGCTCTTCCTCTTCCTCTTTTGGCACCCCTGTGATTCAGATGTTGGAATGTTTAAAGTTGTCCCAGAGGCTCCTCAGCCTCTCCTCAGTTTTTTTGAATTTTTGTTTCTTCATTCTCTCCCTGTTGGATGTTTATTTCTTCCTTTTCTTCCAAATCATTTATTTGAGTCCTGGTTTCCTTCCCATCACTGTTGGTTCCCTATATATTTTTCTTTATTTCACTTTGTATAGCCTTCACTTCTTCCTTTATTTTGTGACCATACTCAATCATTTCTGTGAGCATCCTGATTACCAGTGTTGTCAACTCTACCCAATAGGTTCGCTATCTCCTCATTACTTAGTTCTTCTTCTGGAGTTTTGATCTGTTTTTTCATTTGGGCCATATTTGTTTATCTTAGCACACTTGTTACATTGTAAGGTGCAGGGCCTTAGCTGTTTGCCAGGGTGGGGCAACCCACATTACTGCGTTGTGGCGCTCTATGTGGGGGAGGGGTCAGAGAGGGAACAATGCCACTTGCTTGGCTCTTGCCCTGCTTTCAGTCACTTCCCTCTGCTACCCACAAGCGAATTGCGTCCTTCTGGTGCTGATTCCTGGGTAGTTGGGCTTGTGTATGTTCTAGGATGCTGTGAATAAGACTTGGTTTTTGACCTAGTTGGTATATCACATATTCTTGACTGTAGGAATCGATTGGTTCAAGATCGCACACAATTCAATCCAAGAGATTTTGCCATGCCTCTAGGGAGAAAGAAAGCATATAAATTAAAAAAAAAAATGTTGTTGTTGATCTTTAGAGAAGAAGGGAGAGAGAAACATCAATTTATCGTTCCACTTATTTATACTTTCATCAGTTGATTCTTATATGTGCCCTGACGAGAGATAGAACCCACAATCTTGGCATATCAAGATTATGTTCTAACCAACTGACCTACATAGCCAGAGCCAAGATTTTTTTTAATTTATGTTTTGGCAGATGCTTCTGGCAGAGATGCTTTCTTTGCTATGAATATGAGTGAAGAGAAGTAGCCCCGGGAGCCTCTGGCAGCCATCTTGCAACCAGGAGAGCAGAGATCTCTTTAAAAAAGATACAACACTGTTTGTAGTACAATTTCTTTCTCCGGTTTGAATTTCTCAGAGCTCTTAGCAGAGCCAAAAATTGCAGAGAAAGGAACTGGGAACTAGTCATAGTTGACCTAGGCTCAACCTCTGACTGATACGTTCCCAAATACTTTGTTCTATGAACTAAATTTCTTTCTTTCTTCTTTTGTTTATGTGAATGAGTTTCGTGTTACTACATAAAAAATGATAATTATAACCACTATTGTAATCAGAACATCTCTGCATTTACTTTGTTATGACGCGAACTCTGGCCTGTGGGGTCCGTGTGTTGTGGATGCGACAAACAAATTCACATGGACTACAGAAGTCCTGTGGAGAAAAAGGGACGGCCTGGCCACTCTCTAAGTGAGACAGGGCCCTGACCCCTTCCTGGACAGGCTTTCGTTGATTTTCTGAGTACATTACATCGAGGATGGTCCTCATTTACTATGCACAAGTTTGCTTTAGGTGGTTATCTTTTACAGATAACAAAAGAAAGAATGTTGCTAATTACTTCAAAGAAAAGTCTGTTTCAGATACAAGGGGAAAGGTGGTTGAACTGGTTACACTCCATACTTGGGAGGTTTAGCTCAAATTTTAGGAAGTTACTTTAAAGATATACAGTAAACCTTTGCTGCCTCAATTCATGGTGAGGGAGTTTTAGCAAAAAGCAAGCCTCAAAGCAGCCTAGGTGCAATACAGGCCTGATTCCCCACTGGAAAGCCGATCCGTGGGCCCAGTTCCTGTGTGCTGACTCACTCACTCCTCATTGGTTTTCCAAATCAAGGGCTGGTCTACATTCACCACGCCAAGTGGATAGGTTCCCTATATGTTAGTTTTTTTTCACATATTTGGACTAATATATACATTGTTTAAAAAAGAATACCATTGCTTAAGAAGATTGAAAAGGCAGACACCTAGATTTTCATTAATTTCAGGAAAGAGATACTGTTGTTCATAAGGGTTAATACGTAGCACTTCATTTTCCTGTACCTGATCCAGACTAAAATGTCAGCATTCTTTACTGATGGGTCTGCTGTGGTCATGACTTAGCTGTATCGTCACAGTGGTTTTCCTAATACGTCAGTCCTGAACTGGACTTCACACTCAGCCACAGGCAGTGCTAAGCCAGCACAGGCTTGTTCTCATGAAACTCATGACAGGAGAGTGCAGACAGGTACACACTCAGTACGCAGGCTAGCTTCCAAGAGCAGGGAGAAAGGACGGGCATGGAAATAGTACTCAGTGTCTAATCCCAACCTCTTATCTAGAATGAGATGAGTGAGGGGCAGAAGCTGAAAGTCAGGAAAACAAAAAAACAAATTAGAACTGTGGCAAATACTAGGAAAGAAAGAAAGAAGGCCTTGTGAAAGAGTAAGTGGGTGAGCCCCTACTGGTGTGGCTTAGTGGGTTGGGCATCATCCCACAAGCTGAAAGGTTACCAATTCTATTCCCAGTCACAACACGTACCTGAATTGCAGGCCAGGTCCCTGGTTGTGGGCCTGCAGTTGTGGGCATGTGACGCAGCCAATCAGGTGTTTTTTTCTCTCATTGATTTTTCTCTCTCTCTCTCTGTCTCCCTTCCACTCTCTCTATTAAAAAAAAAAGTGGGTGAGGTTGTTTTAAAAGAGGTAATCTAGAAAGGTTCTGTGAGATGACATTTAAATTGAGACTTGAAGGATGAATTGAAGCCTGTTATTCAAATGAAGGGATAAGGTTGGAGTCCAGCAGCATTCCAGGTAGAAAGGTCAGCAAGTACAAAGGTCCCAGGGTGGGGAGGAGTGGGAATGGAGGGCAGGTGGCACAAGATGAAGCTGGAGAGTTAAAGAAGGGCCGAACCATGCAGAGCTGTGAGTGCTGGTCAGGTGTTTGGATTTCATTCCAAGTGCAATGGGAAGTTGCCAAACCATTGAAGAGTTTAAATAGGAGAGTGACATGAATCGGTTTATGATGTAAAAAGATCCTTGTTTTGAAAATGAACTGTACAGTATGAGAGCTGAGAGAGCGAGGTCGGTTGGGAAGGTATCGCAGTAGTCCAGGTGAGAGATGACACCCTGACCTAGAGCAGCAGCAGTGGAGCTAAACAGAGGGCTAGACAGTTTGCTGATGGAGTAACTGTGATTAAGTATGGGAAGTAAGGGACATCTTGAATTTTGATTAAAGCAAAAACATAACACTTCCTTCCTTCTTCCTTCCTTCCTTCTTTCCCCTTCTCCTCCACTTCTTTGTCTTCTTATTCTTATTTCTCTTAGTATGGGAAGAATACACCAACATTTTATATATTTGTAGACATATTAAGTTTGAGTTTCATAGTGGAGATTCAGCTATATGGATATGTGAATCTGGAATTTACATTTGGAAATTATCAGCAATGGTTGGCATTTAAGACCATGAGAATGACTGAGGGTACCTAGGGAGAGGGCAGATAAAGAGAAGATGCTGAGGAATCAGACAGTCTACGACATTTAGAGGTCTGATAGGAACAAATGTGCTGGAGAGAGACTGAGAATGAGTAGCTGGCTGGACAGGTGGAAAACCAGAGTATAACATCATGGAAGTCAAGGGAAGAGTGTCTCAAAGGCAGGGGCCAACTGTACTGCATGGACCACCAGAGCACTGTAAGATGGGGACAGAAAGGCTTTCTGCATCAGTCCCATGGAGGTCTTACCTCACCCTTGATAAGAGCAAATGGGGGAAGCAAACCTAATTGTAATGCTTTGAAGAAAGACTGGGAGGTGAAGAAATGGAAGTAGTTTCAGGCAACCTTTCTGAAAGATTTTGCTCCAAAGGGGAGTAGAGAAGTTATAAAAGGAAGAAAATGTGGGCTCAAGGGAGGAAAGTGTGTGTGTGTTTGTGTGTGTGTGTGTGTGTGTGTGTGTGTGTTTAAAGATGGGACATTTTAAAGCAGTTTGTTTGCTGTTAGAGATGATCGAGTAGGATAGGAGAGAGTGGTATGCAGAAGAGGAGGACTGAGCCAAGCAATGAGGTCCTTGAGAAGGATTCCGCATCCAGCGCACCAGGGTGGAGACTGAAACTGAAGATTAAAGGCCTGTCATCTTCCTAACAGGAGAGAAAAGAGATGAGAGCAGAGGTGAGTAGGCAAAAAAGCGAGGAAGCTTCCACCTGACATTTCTGTGTTCTCACTGTTATTCAAGGCCTAGGGTAAAGTAATATAGATGTATCATCCCCAATAATACCAATGTTTTAAAATAATATTTTAATGCTGTCCTTTGTAAATCAAAACATGATTTGATTTATAACATTGTGGGACTTTTCATAGATATAAACTCACAAAGAAAAGCAACTTTTTTGGTCAGAACATGTGTGCACATTTTTTCACTGTAAGTACCCTCTAATTGACTATATTTAGAATTAAATAAAAAAGAACCAAGAGCATTCTATAATCATAGATATAATCACTGACATTTGAAATCTGCTTGGTTGAGTAAATCAGGTAATTAGAATTTGTTAAATAGGCTGAGGTTCAGGACTCAGTTCTGAAACCTGTACGGGATTGAGTACTTTGCACAGAGAAAAAATTCCATGGCTGGAGAACTACATTCTTAACCTGGGCCAGGTATTTCAGAAATATGCTGTTTTGGTCATAAGGGAGCACCAGACGGGGGTGGAATGGGTGGGGAGAGAAACATTACACGTGGCTTTGTACAAACTCATCACCACTGCTGGAAAAACAGCACAAAACCACGACCAAGCTGGTAACATTATCTTTGGCCTGTAAAGAACAGTACATTTTTTGGCTGACTAAGATCCTCAATAATTTATCTTGCTGTTACATAATGTGTTTCCTTAAGAGAACTCAGAGAGCCCTATACAAGTTATTTCGTTTGTCTTCCTAACCTTCTGAAGCTGACAGCAGTTGTTTAGGCCGGTGCTGTCAGTAGAAATGTGGCACCACCACACGTGCAGTTTAGTTTTCTGGTACTGTCCTGGCCAGGTACCTCAGTTGATTAGAGCGTTGTCTCAAGATGCCAAGGTTGCAGGTTCGATCCCCAGTCAGGGCACATACCAGAATCAACCAATGAATGCATAAATAAGTGGAATAACAAATCGCTGCTTCTCTTTTTCTCTCTCTCAAAACCAATAAATAAAAAAAAAGTTTAAAAAATTTCTAGTACCTACATTAAAAAAATAAAAAGACATAGGTGAAATTAATTTGAATCTTGATTAATTTACTCAATGTGTCTAAATTATTATATCAACAGGTAGTAAATATAAACAAATTGTTCATGAGATATATTACCTTCTTTTGTTGGTACTAAGTCTTTGAAATCCAGTGTGCATTTAACACTTAGAACAATCTCAGTTTGGACCAGTCACATTTCAAGTGCTCAGAAGCCACATGGCATCTCGGTTTTAGAGAATACTAGAAATGGTAATGGATTCAGGGATGGTCCCAGAATCCAAAGTCCAGGCTGTATCGCAAGGTAATATGAGTCACAATTTGTTATTTTCCTGCTCAAAATCCTCCCAAGACTTCCCATGAGTCCTAGAACAACAGTTAAACTCTTACCTATGAGACTGAACACGACACAGCTATGCCTTCTTTGCCAACTTTATGGTCTCATAATTTCCCCTCTTCATTCTGCAACCACCCCTACTCTCACCCTTACCTCAGGGTCCTGGCACTTCCTCCTCGTCCAGTCTGGAATGCATTTTCTCATGGCTCAATTCTTCAGTTCATTCAGGTATTTGTTGAAATGTCATCTCAGGAAGGCCTTTCATCTAAAATTGCACTCCTCTCCAGCCAGTCTCCAGCTACTTGCCTGCTTTCTTAGTGATCCTCATGCTAGGCACTGAAGTGCACATCCATTTTTAAATGTGTTTACTGTTTATCTCCTGCACTAGAAAGTAAGTTCTGTGAGGTTGTAACAGGGAGCAGCCAAGGGGGTGGGGGCGCACTTAGGGATTTGTAATGGGGTCTAGAACTCAGTGTCTAGGAAATATTAGAAAATATATATATATATATATATATATATATATATATATATATATATATATATATATATAGGATGTCCTCACCCCCACAAGTCTGCTGAGCTGGGGGATGGGACGCATGGAGCGGGGCCATTGAGAGCTGTTTTGAACAGCAAGTTCGGCAGCTACCCTCTAGAACCATGGTTTAACACATCTATAATCTTTACCTGGTTTCATACATATGTTAAAAAGCTGCAGCCTTGCTTTGAGCTGGGGGATGTGAGTGACTTCAATCCGTAATGTAACTGGGAGGCAACTCCCCCTGGTTACAGAGCCTGCGTAAGAGCTTGGAGATGACCGGCTCCACACCACAGGGCCACACCTGCCCGGACTTACTATGGCAGCCCAGGAAAGCTGGAAAACATGGGAATGCTGGCAGCTTGGGCCAATTGTGGGAGGAGTCGGCAATGGTGCGGCAGAGGGAGATTGGTGCTGGGATTTAAGCCCAGGTGCGGCAGCCGTGCGGGGTCTTTTTGGGACAGTGCAGCTTTAGGGTGCTCCCTCTTTTTGCCACATGGCTTAGGAAGCAGGACAGACTTTGCCTGGAAAGAAAAGGGCGAAAGGACTCTTGCTGGTGGGCCAGGAGAAGGTGCCACGTGGGTCTGGATTAACTGGAGAACGGGGGTGGGGACACAGCTGATGGTGCCTTGAACCGAGGGGCTGCCTGAGCCATGGACTTGGGACTGCTACTTCTTTTTGAGATACGGCACCTCGGACTGGGCAGAGGGGAAGGAAGGATTGTGCGTCTGTGCGTATTCCAAAGGACTTTGGGATCTCAATGAAGACATTAAGTCATTGCTCTTAAGTTTGTATAACTCTTTAAATAAATAATCCCTTTCCTTTCCACCAATCTCTGGCATTGAGAGACATCTTTCCCTGGCAGCTGGCAAGGCGAATCTAGTACGGGGTGGGAAACCCCCAGAGCACAGGGGTTGGTCCATTCGGTAATAGTATATCGTTCACCCCCCTCCCCCAGTCTGTTCTGTAACAAGGTCAGGGATGGTGATTCGTGCACTGTTGGATCACCAGCACTGGGAAGAGGACCTGGCACACAGTAGGTTTGATGCATGGATGACTGAAGAGTGTTATTTTTGGCAGATTGTTTAGAGGGTACAGTGCAGTGTTTAAGAATGTACACTCTGGAGTCAGACTCTTGGAGATCAAATTTCAGCCTATCTCTTTACTATCTTTGTTCCTTTGAGTAACTGCTTAACTTTGTTAAAACTTCAGCTTCCTTACCTGGAAAATGAGGCTGTTAATTATAGTATCTATTTCATGGAAAGTCTATTGCTTTGGGGACTAAATGAGATAAAGTATGAAAAGTACCTCATATAGTATCTGGCTCATAACAAGCACTACTCAAGAAAATGTCCTATTATTACCTTTAGTTAGACGGAGATTAAAGTGAGTGTTATGGCTCAGAGGTACTGCTCAGCCTACTCCACCACTCCGCAGACACAGCTTTTTTCAAGGTTACTAATGCTCCTTCCTCTTTGCCTCTCCAGTGCAGAAGGGTGCCTCCTCAGTTACCCTTTCAGCTCCATTGAATACTGTTGAACATTCTCTTCCCTGACTTCCATAGCACATTGGCCCTCCTACTGCCTCTCCCCCCCCTTTGCTGACTCCTCTTCCTCTTCCCTTGTTTGCATTCCTTCAGGCTCTGCCTTTGATGCTGGCTGGTTACTCTTTGCCCATTCCCTGAGCAGCCTCATCCACCCCCAGAACTTCAGTTGCCATTTTTTTATGCTGCTGATTCGAAATCTACAGCTCCAGCCCAACTTTCTCTCCTGAGCTCCAGGTCTGTATCTGCAAGGGCCTTGCAGCCTTTCCACTTGGATATTCCAAACTGAAATTAACCCATTTCCTACAAACCCAATCCTCTTCATTAATGAATGGCTTGTGGTGTTACTGAAACAGCAAGTGAGGTCCTGCTGCCCCTGCCACCCTCTAGGCAAAATCCCAGAGGCAGAGGTGTGGTGAAAAAAGAAAAGGAGTCTTTATTCAAAAGCTACACATTTTTGGAATAACAGCTTTCCACAAGCATTAGTCACTGAAGCCTATCAACTGAGGCTGAAGTTGTTAACTCTTTAGTTGTAGCTTTAATCAGTTAAGCTTATCAATTAAGGCTAAAATCTTTAACTCTTGAGTTCTCCTATCATTCCATCCCCCACCCCCTGCTAGTCTTTAATTATTATCTTATTTCTATAGGGTTAGTTTAGAAACTAAAACGACATAAGATACAAAAGCTACACAATTTTGGAAGAGTGGCAGGCCTCTGCCTCAGAGCCCATCCCCTCTAGAACACCCTGACCAATCTGACCCTAGGCAGTACCTAGAGTTCCTTCTCATCCAAAATACCATCCTTTGGGAAATGCAGGCAGCTGTAGCACGATCATCTAGGCATCTCTGTGGAAGAGAGCCAGAGAGCCAGTCTCTGCCCTCCTTTTGTTTTCAATCCTCTGGTCCACAATTCCATGTGCTCTTCAGCTTCTCAGCCAATCTCTGTTTACCATTGCCTGGGCAAACTCCTCCTATGCCCCCTCCCTACTTCTCCCCAGGATCAGATCAGATCTCTCTGTCACTCACCCGCCACTTTCCGAACCAGGAAACGCAATGCCAGCCTTGGGTCCTCCCTCTTCTCCTCCACAATACAGTCAGCCAGGACGCACTCACAGGTCTGTCCACTTCTACCTCCCCTGTCACTGTACCTGAGTCCAGGCCCAAATCATTTTCTGTCCAGATTCTAGGCTAGACTAGCTAAGCTTCCTCATAGACCCCTCTGTATCCATTCTTTCCTACTCTAATTCTTCTCCACAAAGTAACTAGAGCATCCTATCATGCTCAGAGCCCAGCTGCTTAGCTCCAAGGTGATGGGTAATTCCCTGTTGCCTTGAGGATAAAGTCAAATTTTGTGTACTTGGTTACAAACAAACAATTAGCAGTCCTCCGGCAGACCCTCCTCCGCGTCACTGTCCACCATTTCTTCTGCTTTGACTCCCAAGAGGTACCATTCTCAACTATTTCGCTGATTCCTTTGGAATTATCTCCCTATCACTAAAGAATATGTTTGCGTTGCTATTTTTATTTGATTTCCACATGAGGATATGTTAATTCATTTTAGAGAGAAAGAAATATAGATGTGAGAAAGAAACACCTATTGGTTGCTTCTCGCATGTGCCCTGACTGGAGATCAAACCTGCAAACCAGGTGTGTGCCCTGACTGGGGAATGAGCCAGAAACCTTTTGGCGTAGGGGACGACACTCCAACCAGCTGAGCCATGTGGCCAGGGCCACATTGCTATGTAAAAAAAAATTCAGTGACTTCCAACTCTAGAAGATGAAGATTTCGCTTATTTTCACCAAATCCTATGACGCCCACCAAGTATGGAACACTTCCCTTCCTCATTTATCAACATGGCCACGGCTTAATTGTATGTTGGATTCAGTATCTGCACTGATTTGACTTCGTGCTATTTATGTGTGAGCCGTAGACTACACCACCCTATTAACACTTTTCTTTTCCTGTACATCCTTTTTGTTTTGTTTTGGTTTATTTATTTATTTTTATTTTTAAAATATTTATTTCTTTTTGGAGAGAGGGGAAGGGAGGAAGAAAGAGAGAGAGAATAACATCGAGAGAGAACACCTGTTGGCTCCCTCTCGCAGGCTCCAAGCCAGGGACCCAGCCTGCAGGCCTGAACCTAGGCATGCGCCCTGACTGGAGAATCGAACCAGTGACCCCCTGCTTCACAGGCCCACGCTCAATCCACTGAGCCACACCAGCCAGGGCTGTTTTTTTTTTTTTAATTAATAACTGTCTTTCTCCCCCTTAACTTGTATTTTGTAACAAAGAGGCTTGACTCCATTTTTGATGTTTGACAGCTCTTAGTTTCCACTCTTCCTTTTCCTATGGGCTCCACATCTGGGCAGCCAAAAGAAGACTTCTGTAGGCATTTACCTCCAGTAGCTGATGAGAATCTCAAAAGCGCAGACTCTAGCCCAGGCTAGTGGAATTCCCCACTGTTCTGACTCTGCACTTTAACTACAATTAAAGCCCCAAACCATCCTTGGCCCTTTGCTCCTCTTCTCATCTGACTCTTGTATGAGCCTTTTCTCTCCCGGGAACCCAGCTCAGCGTTAGTACTAAATATGCTTTATTTATATTCACAGGTGGGTTCATTGCGTCATGTTTCTAGACAGCCAAATAAATTCCTGAGTGGGCAATCTTGCCCACTGCTGGGCATACTGATCTATGAAATTTCTATGTACTTATCATTAATACAGCCCCAAAGTGGCCCCGCCCCCAGTTTTGTAAATCTGCCCTCAACATGCTTTAAATATCAGTCATTTTATCCAAGTCATTTTCTTAAAGATCTTTCTCCCAGTGCCCCTGCCCTGCTCCGATTCATTGATTGGTTGATCTGTAGGCTTCCTTCAGAGCTGTGGGCTTGGATTTTCCCTTCACCATCAACCTGCCTTTCTCATGTATGATTCTGTTTTCTTTTTTCTTATTTTGGTTGAACAAATGCTCTGATGGCTTCCTGAGACATGGACCCGCGAGGTAACGTTTTTGACCTTTCACGTCTGAAAAATCTATATTCCACCCTCCCACTTAATTAATACTTTGGCTGGGAAGTACTACATCAGAAATCATTTCCTTCTTCTATTTTCTAGCATCCAGTGTGGTTGTCAAAAAGTCTGAGGCTATTCTGATACCTGATTCTTTTTAGAATCCTGTTTTTCTTTTCTGAAAGTGTTCAGAATATAGGGTGGGCAAAAGTGGGTTTTCAGTTGTAATATAAACAAGACAATAATTAACAAATAAACAATAAGATGTGTCAGTGTGGATTTACTTTCATCCATTGCCCTGGGAGCTCTATCGGCAATTTGGAAAGTCGCGTTTTTTCACTCCTGGAAAATTTCTTGAATTGCGTTCTTTCGTAATTTTTCCCCCTCCGTTTTCTCTGTTCTCTTTTTCTGGAACTCCCCTTATTCAGGTATTGAACTTTCTGGGCTTGTCTGTACCTCTGTCATCTTTTTATCACTTCCCTTTACATCTTTTTGTCTTACTTCCTGGGATTTTGCCAGCTTTACTGGTTCATTTTAAACCTTCACTTGAACATTTCTTTTACACTGTGATTATTTCAATATCCAAGAGCTCATTTTTGCCCTCTGACGGCTACTTTTAAACACATTGAGAGGATCTGATTCTTGTGTAATAGCTGCAATATCTTATACTATTTTCTCTATCTTTGAATCTGTGGAGGTATTCATAATAGGCTTTTCTTTTTTCTCCTGCATACGTTTTCCTCATTACTTTTCTGGTTAGTTGGCTTTGGTTTCTCTCTCTCTTGTTAGAATATTCCATCGACTGTCTGGGCACCCTTGGCTGTCGGCCCATAGTTAGGAGAGAAACACTGAAAAGGTTGGGGCCAGCTCAATTTACACGGCTGAGCCTGTCCACTGCGGGTCTCAGGAGAAGACGGTGAGGAAAGAAGGCTAGGTGTCTTGACTTTCAATTCTAAACTCTCAGTAGGCTGCCTCTCAGCCTTGCCAACTATTGGCTTAAGATTCAGCTTTCTTGGGACTGACAAGTCAGTTACTCCCCAATTTTAATTTTTTCAGCTTTTAAAATTAGGTTAATATGGTTCTTCTTTCATTATGTATGCATTTGTGAAGTTATACTTAAAAAAAAACACCCATTTACTAT
The DNA here is from genome assembly GCA_007922815.1 of Macrotus californicus. Lineage (NCBI taxonomy): Eukaryota > Metazoa > Chordata > Mammalia > Chiroptera > Phyllostomidae > Macrotus > Macrotus californicus. The sequence goes on along the minus strand of VMDR010003095.1, from coordinate 65,150 downwards.
GGTGTTGGTGGGTTTTCAGGAAGAACAGCAACTGCCATAAGTGTTGTCTGACTTTTCTAAGAAGAATTAAAATACACCCAGCCTGCGATGTATCTACCTTTGGCCCGTGCTGAATTCACCAGCCTTATCTCACCTTCATTCTATACTCAGACTTTCCTTTCAGTCTCTTGAAAGCACCATATTCTCCCTTTGCCATCTGGCCTCCTCAGGTAGAGATCGCTCTGCAGGGAACCCCTACTGGCTGTCCAGCTACCTTTAGGGATCTTGCGGGCCTCAGTTTAGGTGTGATTGCTTGGAGTGAACATCTCTTACCCTCAAATTAGGGTGAACACCCCCTTCCGTAGGGCATCCACAGGACCCACTCCTTCTCTTACTGGAAAATGGGTCACGTTTTATTTTCCCTCGCTAGTCTGTCAGCTCTGTGCAGGCAGGGACGGTGACCATGCTCCGCCTCTCTCACTGCAGTAAATCCAGCTCTGAGCTCAGTGCCCGGGACACAGGAGGTGCTCAAAGTGCATTTGATGCATGAACAAATGAGGACAGTGAAGGTACTTGCTTATGATAAGAAAACAGAAGTAGCACGGAAAAATGGACTCTCTCAGTCCTTTCTGTTCAACTATAGTGGCCTAACCCTGTTTTCTTGGTTTGTAGTTACAAGAAATCAAACATACTTGACTAAGAAGAGGAGATAATGACCCCTTCAATTTGTAGGTTGGTAGGACCAGGATCATTGTCCCTCTCTAGTTTATAGAGGAGGAAGCAGAGAATTGGTGATGATATATAGTTCATGAGAGGAGGTTCTAGAAGTGAGAATTAGTATTTTCAGGCTCCTAGCCCTGTTTTATGTATGTATGTATGTGTGTATGTATGTATGTATGTGTGTATTTATTTTTACTGTTTGAAACACACCTAGGATGTTACCTCACCAACCTTATTGTCTTTTACACTCCATGGGCGTTTCTATCATACCCTCTATATTCTGTATCTGACTCTCATCAAACACCTACCGTCACATTGCTGGTTTAGGCAGTAAGGCAGCAGTTCTTACTTGGTGGGATTGTGCAGGAATTATCTCAGAAGCTTCCTCAATTTATATGTGCATCTTTCTCCTCATGCCCCTCCAGCTCCTGACTAGGAAATTCTGCACTAGTCCTTTGCCAATGTTCCCCAAGTGCTATACAGTGAATATTTGTAACCCACACCCCAATTCTTACATTGAAACCTAATCCCCTCTGTGATGGTATTTGGAGGGCTTTGGGAAGATGGTTAGGATAGGAGGGTGAAGCTGTCATGAATGGGATTAGTGCCCTTATGAAAGGGGCCCCACAGTGCCTCCTCACCCCGTTAGGCCATGTGAGGCTTGGGGAGAAGTTGACAATCCACAACCCTGAAGAGGCTTCTCACCAGAACTCAACCACGCTGGCACCCTGATCTTGGACGTCCAGCCCGCAGAACTGTGAGAAATAAATGTCTGTTGTTTACAAGGCACTCGGCCTATGGTGTTCAGTTATAGCAAGCCGAACAGACTAAAACACCAAGTAATTTTGATGCGACTCATCCTCAGAGATGAGGAATATTGAGTTAAACAGTAGTTGTGACCAAACTGCCTTTTATCAAGACATTACTGATGTGTGCTTCGGTGCTTCAGCTAGTGCTAGTTTTAAAGTGTTTAGTCCATTTAAACCGGTTTAGCAAGGGGTGTCTTTTCAGAGTCAGTTGTTCGTTTTCAATACCACACTTTTAATTTCTTTTCATAGTGTAGGGAAAAGCAAAAATCAGTGCTGGCATTTAGAAGTTTCGATCCACTTATTAACCTGTTTGAATTCGGCCAATTCCTCACACTCTCTTCTTCAGAATACTTCGTATCTGTGCTGTAAGGACAACCATACTTGCACTCAGAGTACAGCAGAAGAAAAAAAGCCACACATCATGCTACAAAAAAGGTTTCATAAAAGATTTTAGTAACCAAAAATCGGCTTCAATCAAAACTGGAACCTGTGAAGATCTTGGGGACATCCTGGTGGCATCTCCAGGCACATTTCCTTGTGTAACATAGTGTAAGTGAGTTAGGAATGGGGGCAGATATTTTCGTATACAAATTTCTACGGTACAAATTATGTAACAATGAATAAGAAGAATAAGATGCCAGGATAATATTTATGTATGCTTAATAAGAGAGGCGAATTTATTCGTATTTGAATGCACACTTCTACCCTGGTAGTTTTTCTTTAAGACTACTCTGAACTAATTTATGATCGACATCATTTGGATATTTCAGTGACTTTTTTGTTTTTCCTACAGTCACTTGCAAGTACATCAATTTACTTAGTTCACCAAGTGTCCTGGAATATATAATGAAAAGTAGAATGACCTATAAGACAAATATAGTTCTTAGTCCTGAACAAGCCTGGAGGATTGTGTCGGCAGGAAGTGATTTCTGTCAAGGTAAGAAGGATTTGAATTAGAATTAGGCAATGGATGGCTAGTAGAAGGGGTGGGGGGCATGAGGGAAGGTTGTGTCCATCTGAGTGTGAACACAACCGTTTAGAGCGTTTTCTGCAACTTTCCATTTTCCTCCCTTTTTGACTTTAATTTGCTCTTTGTCAAAAAATAAGAAGGAGGAAGAGGAACACCTGAGACTGGATGTTATCCAACAGTTGGAACATAAAAGTTGGTGACAGGAATTTTGGATTTCGTGTCCCTGGGAAATTGGGGTAGGTCACTTAGCCTTGTGCCACTTCAGTCCCTGGATGTGTTCAACACAGGAGGGTAATTATTTGATCCTAAAAATAATTAACTAGGGTGACTAGGGTTCTAAGAGGATATTTAATTATGTAAATTTCTACCACTTTAATAATGATGCCCCAACTGTATGTCTTAATCTTTAACTGTCTATGCTTTGGCTAAATTCTAAAAATTTACATTAATAAATAAATGTTTTCTCTCTTTAACTTCATTTTCCAACTCTATTCTCCATATTCTTATCATCCTTGTTTCATGGATTTCTTTTTTTTTTTCTGATAATATATTTTCATATTGTTTCAGGTCAGTAAATCTGCTTCTGATTCTAACCAAATCCTCTCTCTATTTCATCTTATTAGGTTTCATTCCCTTGAAACTTGCCAGCATATTAGCCTGCTATTCTTCTTATATGGATAAGACCCATTTACAGTAAAACCACAATTTATGTCTTACATTTCACATAATTTTTTTGTCTCTCTCATTTGTGTATTAATTACTCTTTACTAACATAGCTACTTTTTAGTACACAAGCTAAAAGAGGAGCAATTTAACCATTCAACTCAGAATCAGAATTTTGCAGCTATGACTGGTCATGTAGTTCAAGCCCTTCATTTTAAAGATGAGGTAGTCACTTGTCTAAGGCCACACAACACTGAGCAGTAGAGTAGGGATGAGAACTCATGAACCTGGGTCTCCAGTTACTGTTTCTACTACTCCAGGTCTAATTAATACATGTGTATGCTTTACTTGATGAATTCGATTAAGGTCAACCCATGCTGAGTAGGCCCCTAGGTAAGCTTATCTGTATTCAGACACTGCACCTTTAATTCAGGCCAGCCGAAACCTTGTGAACCAGAAGTTCAGATGCAGACCTGACTGATCCATCCTCTCGCTGAAGATGCACATGCCACACAGATGCTGGAGGGTCATTTCAGTTTCTGAGGACAACACCTCACTTCTCAGTGGCAGCACAACATTCGGCATTCATTTGACAAACGTTGAATTTACACCCACTATGAGACCTGGGTATTGTACCTTTTGTATCGTACACAGCATCCCTGCCCTCAGGGACCGTACCGTCTAAGATGAGGGCAAGTGTGAAACAACCGTACCAAGAGTTGAGTGAGTCCTATAACACAAGAGTACATGTTTTAAAAACATTCACATAAAATTTTCTCTTGTGTTATCACACTTTGCAAAACTAGCCATTTAAATATTAATCAACAAAGGAAGCAGATAAGCATATCATGGGAAGTTGATTATTCAAAATTGCCGGAGTTTACCTCGTCCATTACTACCAACTGTTTCTTCTGCCAGATACACTGTTGTAGTTTGGTGAAGTATTTTTGGAGGTGAGAGAGCTGAAGTTTTGGAGTGGGGTAGGTAAAAATAAATATTTTTTTAATGTTCTAAATTAGTATTTCTATTATTATAAAAGCAATGCATTCTTTGGGTAAAACATTCAAATTATACTTAAAGGTTTAAAGGCCAAAGAAAATGTTCTTTCTATTCTGGGTATGCACACTTAACAGATTTCTGGCTTTTTTCCCTCAGAATTTTCCTATGCAAATAGAAACATATACATGTATATTTTTGTTCCCACAAAAATGTACTTATGATAATTTTTTTTCACTTACCCTAGATATCTTTATACATTGGTATATATTGAGCTATTTCATTTTTACAAATGTTGACTTATGCCTTTGTATGCATATACCATCATTTATTTAAGCAAAGGTTGACCTTTAAGAAATTTGTAAATACTAAATACTGGGGAGATAAAACAGAGGAATATATATATATATATATACATACAGCCATTTTCAGAGTAAATATTAGAACAGCAGCAGACATATGTTAGTCGGAGTTTATTAAGTTAATGACTATTTCTTTATCTTTGTGGACTCTTAGAACCTGTCAGTAATTTGATGGGTTGCTTTTGTCTTCGTTCTTAGCTGCTCATCACTTTCTCCCTAACCAACCCGAGAAAGTGATCAAAGTGAAACTTTTTCTGTCTGAGGCCACACTTGGTGCTGTCTGTAATATGTAGATATATATGGTCATCAGTAACCAACATCCCTGCATTTGAACTCATAGTGACTTCCTGGCAATTCCCCACCCTCCAGGGCTCCCACTTGGCTTGGCTTCCCGTCTTTTAGCTGCAATCTGTCGAGACCCTATAATATGCTCAGCACTGAGAACAAATCTGAGTTCTACCTCACAATATAAGGAAGGCAGGGGGCTAATTTTTGTTCTAAGATAAAGATCTATGAACAAAACACAGACTCCCCAAAACTTCCTTTAAACCAAACTGCATTGTCACATGTTCACAAGCTCTTATTGCACAGCCAGATGACTCAAGATTACTAAATTTCTATTCATAAGGAGTTTGCTGGCCCCAAATCAACATACTCAGGCCCTCCCCCATCTTCCTCCTCTCTCCCCTGGGAGACTGACATTTGGAACCCTCCTTTTAGCAGAATGAAGATGATGTGTGTTTGCTGCCTGAACTGTTTGTTCTGGGATTTTATAAAGCACCTCCTGCCCTCCCCTTTTAAAGTTCATTTTTTTTGAGGTGGGGTAAAAGGAGGTTAGAATGTTTCTGGCCTCTAAGTCTTCTAGTTTAGAAACATATTCTGAACATGAGAAATAGACTAAGGACTTCTGTTTGCTACTTACTGTAGAACTGAGTATTCATATCAGAAATCACATCCACATTCCAATGTCTGTGGCTCCGCGTGACAGGGGATGAAGGACACAGCCCGAGCCCTGCCTTGCGGAGTTACAGTTGAAGCTTCCGCTTTTGCTCTTGGCTCTAAATGGGCCCACCTTTCCCTGTGCATCTTCCACTTCCCAGCTTGCTTGGCAAAATCAAGAAGAAGAAAAAAGTCACCGCTAAAGCCCGAGAGTGTCCTCGAGGCCTTCCCACTCCCTGGGCTGAGAGGCAGCGGTGGCAGCCACCTCCTTTACCCCCCAAGTCCGCGCTCTTTTCACACGCGTTCGTGGCAGGGAGCAAACTGCTCAGATAAACGATCTACACTCAGTCCCCTTCCTTTCCGTGGCCTCTCCGCAGCCTGAGACCGGGTCCCCAGTCGCAGCTGCCTCCTAGCCCTGCGGGTTCTCGGCCCTCCTGGGGCTGGGGTCCGGATCCTCCAGCGAGGGCGGGGCGGCCTGGAGGGGGCGCTGCGGGGACGCCGGCGGGGCGGGGAGGCCACAGAGGACGCGGGCTCAGAGTAGGGAGTCGAGGTTGTGCCTGGGTCCTGCTCCCCGGGCCGTCGCCGCCGAAGGGAAGGGAAGGCGGGGCGGGTTTGGGGTTGGGGGGAGGCGGCGGCGGCGGCGGCAGGGGTGGTGAGGGCGGGGCAGGCAGCCGTTCTGCGCTGCGGCTCTTCACCTGAGCGCCCGAAACCCGGGGCTGGGAACTCCGGGTCCTAGCCCCGCGCCCTCGGCGACCCCAGGCTCCCGCACCTTGTCCCCAGCCCGCCCCCGCTTCACCTCCGGCTGCACCGCCCGCACCGCCCGCATCGCCCGCACCGCCGCTCTGGGTTACAAAGGAGGGAAAATGAGCCCGGCGGCGGCGGCGCGGCGCGGAGCCACCACGGCCGCGGCGATCGTGGCCGCCCCCGGCACCACGTAGGACGCCCCCGCCTGCCCAGTGGTGGCACAGGCCTGGGCCGAGCCTGCAGCGCGCCGCTCGCCGCCGAGCCCCGCGCGTCGCCTCCCGGCCGGACGAGGAGGTGGAGGCGGAGGAGGCACCGCCTTCCTCGCGCCGCGCTCTCGCCGTCGTCTGCGCTCCGCTCTGGACCAGTTTAGGGAAGTTGCCGTGGCCCGGTGTCGCCCAGATGTGCGATCTCATTGAACCGCAGCCGCCCGAGAAGATCGGCAAGATGAAGAAGTTGCGGAGAACTTTGTCGGAGAGTTTCAGTCGCATCGGTGAGTGGCGCGCTGCCCGCGGCACCTCACCCCGCGCCCCGCGCCTGCTGCTCCAGCCCCGCGCTGCTGGCACCGGCAATGCAGCGGCCACCGGGCTCCTGCGGGGTGCGCGTGCAGCGGAGGGAACAGTGCGCGGGACCGGGGCGGGGGGCGGACGACGGAAAGGAGAGACACCCCTTTCCTTCAGGATGTGGGGTTTCATTTGCGAATGATCTTGCACCTACAATTTGGGTTTCCTGTCCTCGCCACTACCGCTCAGGCTTTCGCGCCCGCGGGGGACAGGCGAAGTGACACCCCGGCCCCAGACGCACACGGGACTCTGCGGGCGCGTGGGCCAATTGTTATTTTTTCCGCGCAGTCCTTGGTATTGGGTGTTTAGTCAATAATTTAGCTTTGGCAATTGGTGAAACGTTCAGTTGTGCCTTGGTATTGTTTAACACAGCTAATCTAAAGAGAAGTGGGACAGATACCTTGGGACCTTTTGTTCGGTACTTCAGGTCCTCGAAAGCGAGATTGGGGTGTTCAGTCCCCAGGTCTCTGAATTTTTCCATTTTCTGCAGAGAAATGCGTGCTGTGAACTTGTCGGAACATTTAGGAATGTCTCTCAAACTTCCATTTATTGGAGCTCCGGGGCTATTGTCTTTAAACCAACCAACCAACTGACCAACAAATAAAAACCGACCGAGAAATGTTTAGGACATTTAAGAATAAATTCATGTGACAGATTATAGCAGGGTGACAACACTATCACGTGGAATGGGTTTGCTAGATTCCAGGGTTGGCCTTAGAAAGCCATTTTAAACATTGAGACAGTGGCCACCACCTCCAACATAACTTTCATACACACAGGTAACCGCTTTCAGCCAGGGAATCATGCTAGCACTAAAAATAACCTCTTAGAGGCCCAAAGAGAAGCCTTCTAGCTTTCCTTTCATTTGTTTTGACCTGTCATCATCGCTAATGAGGGTGTTAATGGAAATTAAGCAAAAGGTGCTTTATTCTTTAAAATAAAAGCCTGGAGTATGTATGAGTATTGTAGTCATCCTTCTGTCCATTTATTTAAAAGTCATTATGTAAGTAAGTGCATTGGAAAAATATGCAAACTTTTCTTCAACTAAAAGAAAACAGGAGTCAACGATTAGTTTTCTTTGTTGTTTTTTCACTTAAACTTTTGTATTAGGATACGACATCTTACCCAAGATGACTGTAAAGTTATGGTATGAAGCCAATATTTAGTCACTTTTACAGGTTGGGGATGCACGAGAAGGGTGTGCACATTCAGATGAAGTTTTAAACCAGGAAGAGCGGAAGGGAATGGTGTTGAGTTGGTGTTTGTTATCAAGGAGGATGTTTCAGCCCCCCTCACCCAAATCTCACAGAGGCGGTTCTGGAGTCCATTAGGCCCTGTTCTAAAACACATTTACTGTGTATTTACTGATGCTAATGACTCTGTTGGAGCCCTTCCAGTTTTGTGTTAAATAATTCATTGCACTTGAATCTCAGTATGAGACCAAGAACATTAATATAAAAAATCCTTATGTTTAAATAATTTCGAGAATTTGATCGACAATCAGTAATATTTGGGTTAACTACAGGGCTGTCAAATGGGGTATTATAGTTAATTGGACGCTCTAGGTTCCTCAGATTTAGTGATGGGAAACTCCTCTTGATTCTGACTCTTGTTAAAATGTCTTCTGAGATCTATTAGATTTTACTTCCTTTCAGAAACAGTACAGTGCAGTAAACGTAACTGATTATTGTATTGATGAAGATCTTGGTTCTGAATAGCAGATCTCATTGTGGAATACTGGAAAAGGAGATAAAGAGATTTAGAGTGAGTATGATTGAATACTAAGCTCAAGGCATGTGTTAGAAGTGGCATTACAGAAAAATGAATCTTTGTTATCTATGTCTTTGGTTGATGTTTTATTTGCAAAATAGAAAAAAATCCATGAACTCAATCTGATTATTTAAGGATTTTTAAGGTCCTGGAGGCTGTTGAATTGAGGTTTTCAATGGGATTATGGATTAAGGGTGTTGTGGGCTGTGTGTCAGACAGTCTCAGGATCTCTGGTGTTTCCACTTGGAACGGAGTGACCTTGGACAGGTCTCTCAACTTCTGAGCTCCAGGTATTTTTTTCATGTACAAATGAATTTTGTTGTTGGCATTTAGTGAAATAATACATGTGAGGTCCTGTGTGGTATGTAATAAAGACTCAGTAGATGTTCATAATATGTTAATGTTATCATTAGTGATTGCATATTCCATCATACTGACATCATTATCTTCTAAGTGGAAAGCAAGATAAGAAGTGGCCACCGACTTTACAGCAGAGCCAGGCTGGAAACAGGGTGGGTTTTAGAGGTGGGCTGGTCTGGGTTTGAACCCACTTTTCTCTGCTGTGCGCCTTGGGCAACTGGCAGAATTCCTCTAAACCCCGGAGGTCTCACTTGTAAACATTTTCAAGGCTGTTGTGAAGATGAATCAGATGAAGTACATAAAACATCTAGTGTGATATCTTTCACATGGTGGAAATCATTGCTGGAGGCTTATTATTCTGTCCAGTTTTTCTGCTTGTCCCTGTCTTCCTCCTTTCTTCATTGACACATCATGAGGAGATCGAAGAGTAAGTGCTTGTTCCTGTTGAATAATCTAACATTACAGTATATTCATTCCCTTTAACCAGTGTGTGATGGCTTTTGAAATAAACATAGTGACTTTATTTTGCTTTTTTAGTATGATTCAAAAGTGTAGCTTGTTATACAAGTATGAAAAAATGTACAGTATTAATGTCTAGCCATAAGAAAGTAGTAATCATCTACAGAAAATAAAGGCAATTTTTGAAAGTATGTGATATCTAATAAATGTTTATTAATAATTCTGCCTATATAAAAGTGGCAATGCTGATGTGTAAATTATTCCTACATGAAAGATCATGCCAACTTGGTCACTGCCCACATCAAATACAGCTACTCCTCGATTACTGTATTCTGGAAGGTCTAATAAAACACGTTGGCTTTCAAGGCATCAACTCTAATTTATGACATCTGCCCGGGAGTGACTGTTACACAGCTATGGTTCTTTTACAATATGGGGGTAATTGAATTTCAAAGTCATCCACTGTTTTCAGTGGTATATATGGTTTTCTGCTAAATACATAGTTTCAGCCTGTGGACTTATTTAGAAATTACTACTGTTGTCCTACTTTTTAGAAATTTAAGTTAGGATAAACAAAGACAAAAGGGAATTTGCTCACTAATTAATTGTTCAAAGCATTTATATTGAAATCTATTTCCTCTTTTCTTTCTTTTTTATTTTTGAGTATCAGCCTAGGAGGAGAAAAGCTTTCTGTAATATCTGGTGTAAGATTAAGGTCACCCTGAGATTTCTTCATATTCATTTGAATGCATTTCTTCACCCTCATTTGGACTTTTTCCAAGAAAACAGAAGTTTATACTCTGTGATATTTGCGATGAAACCCATGTATACCATTTCTTTAAGAGAGTTTTTGTGAGAACTGAGTAAAAGGAAGAGTCTGTAGTTAAATGAATTTTTAATTTTTAAAGAGTCAAATGAATTTTTGGGTTTGTTACCTTGTGTCATGGGTGTGTAATTCTAGAGTCCAGTTGTCACTCGATAAGTCCACTCCATCAGGCAGGAAAGAGGACTGTAAGGTTGAAGGGTCAGATAAAATTTAACTGTTGTACCTCTCCCAGTGCAGTTTCAAAAGATTTTAATTTGAAAACTATGAGCTGGACTTCATATCTAGGGTCCTTTTGCAGGAGAGAATAGTGCATGGTTTTCATATGTCAAAACTTTCAAGTGCCTCGAAATGTAAGGCATTGTCTTTTTGTCATTGAGATATACTCGTGTAACTCATTTAATTCAACAAATAGTTACCGAGTATCTCCTGTGTTCTAGATATTGCTCTAGCTTTCAGATTCAGTGACCGTTGTTACTGGTCTCTATCCTCAGGACTTGGAGAGAAGACAGGCCAATGAATAAGCATTGGCAATATGTATAGAGTGAAAAATGCTACCTCGAAGATTAGCGTACTTTGCCACTGAAGAACATGGGAGAGGCACCACTTTAGTCTTGGTGAGATCACGGAAAGCTTTCTAGAGGAAGCAATGTCTGAGCAGAGGACGGACTGGAATATCTGATTATCTTAAATGGCTTAATACACATCCCTCTGCTAACCCAGAAGCATGTAATGTGCTTATGATTGCATGATACCCTGGAAGGCAATTGTGAGCTTACATTTACGTGAAGGATTAATGATAGTCCCGGAATGTAAACAAGCACATAAGGAGATGTTGTGTGCTTGTTTAGGTCATCAGTGACCTGATAGATATTTTGAAATGACACTTTTAATTGGCCTTTGTTGTTACTATTAACTGTTATTCAGGGCAAGGATTCAGTATTTAGAAGAAGCCATGGAAGGTGTCAGTCTAGCAATGAAGGGTTTCGATGAAGCGATAGGTTTTAAAATGTTCCCCCTGGAGTACCCAGGGCTTGAGAAAAGTGTAGTGTGCAGCGGAGAGAACCTGGCTGTCTTAGAAAATACACCTGCAACCCCCTCTTCTTTTTCCTCCTTTTCTTTCTACTTACAGACCGCATTTCTTTATCCAGAACGTTGAAGGAATCGGCAGGACTAAAGGGGCACGAAGAAAACAGCCCACTCTGAGTGTTGAAGACATTCTAGCTTCTGCTTTCTTCATCTCTCAGCTTGAGGGTCTTCATTCCATATTTGCAGTTCTCTAAGGGATAGTATCAGCTGTGGCTTTTGTTGGATACTTTGCTTCAGAAAAACCATGGCTAAATTCCCAGAACTTTTATTATGTCCAAAGTAAATATATTTAAGGGTTTGTATTGTGAATTATAAGCTTGCTGCTGTTTGTCTCTTGTATGGTAGCCACATGATGTTTTCCATTAATCTTTGTTAAATAGGGTAGGTATGAGGCTGTTCAGTAATTGACTTCATATTTGGAGTCAATGATCTAATCATTTCTTATTCCAGAAAAATGTTTTTTTTTTTAAGGTGGACCCACTTGTCTATATTTAAATAGATCATTAATATTTTGTAGTGGAATCACTAGTCAAGTATGTTAATTAAAGGGCATGCCTTGGTCCGAGTGAGGGGTATAGTCTTGTAAAAGTGTGGACTGGTACTTAAAGAAAGCCTTCTAGCTTTGGAATTTTACATTCTGAGTTAAAATTGAATGATTAAGAGCTAACACTAACCATCAAGAACATCTAGGATCTTATAGACTGGGTGTGGCAAAAGTAGGTTTACTGTTGTTTGTATGGAAAATAACACAATAATTAATAAAAATAATATAAGAATAAACTCTGTTTTGTGTACTCAAAACTGTAAACCTACATTTGCCCCACCCTGCATTTCTATCATTTTGGTAGAAATAGGTTATTTTAGTTTTAATGTAAATTTCATCAAACACAAAATAAAATGTGTAATTGAATGTAAGAAATGGCTATCTTTTAATTTTCCATTGAGAGGAAATTGTTCTCAAATAAAGGAGGTAGAGAAATCTACTACAGACCAGTTTCTTAGGCAAAAGGAGGTGACTAAGAGTTAAACTTTCAGAAACATGTTATGTCCCTCAACCTGCCCTCATCCCCCTTGACGTACCTCCACAACCACATACTTACTGATGTTTAAAACAAGACAAATTTGTAGTATGAAACAGAAAAAAATGACCTCTTTAAGATTGCTAGACTATATAATATAAGCTTTGATATGATACTTCGGTTTAGGCACATGACTTGCCTCAGCACTTAATTGCCAAAATAATTTGCTGTCCATTGCTTTTGTCAGAACGTGGCTTTCCCAGTAAGAGCTACCCGGGTACTTCTGGGTGGAATGGAGCTAACCAGTGTGTAGACCAGTAAACACCTAGGCACAATTGCATACATCTGAAACATTTCTTCCATGAGTGGTTTCAGCTAACTTAGCTACTTTGTGCATTACCTGAGTGTGAAACATTCTAAGTGATGGTAGGATTTAAGGAACTAGGTGTTTGCCAGCTATTGGTGAAATACTTCTCTTTCTCTTTTCCAGTTCTGAAGCCGTGTATGTATAAATACATTTCAAGTATTCGCTAGTTCCTATAAGATATTCTGAATGTATTGCTTCCTGTGTTGATACTTTGTTATAACATTTCTCCTGTTAAAATGCTTCACTTATGTCTCTGCAGTGCTTATTGTACATGCTTGGTCTTTCATCACCGTATTAAACTTCTCTCAGCATGAGAATCTCATTCAAGGCACTCTGCAGAATGGGGGGCATCCTATTGGTTTGGGAGGATCATATACTATGCATAATGATATATGCTCAAAAACCAGAAGTTCAAGGGAGATTTCTTTAATATTACTTTTTGATTCTTTTGTACTTCCATTTAAACATTTTCCTACTAAAGAAGAGATGGGGGAGAGATATGCATACGTCTTTTTCCCTCCTTGGGAGGACAGTGTCATTTACATACTTATGAGAGTGTTTCACAAAGATGCATGCTGGGCAATTCTCTCTCTCATTTGCAGTTTTCATCTTTGTATGGTAACATTGTTATTCAGGCTGGGGTACACTTTTACTTTTAGAAATGAAAACACCATACGCTTTGGTATTCTTTCAGTTTTCTAGAACTTAGATACTTGGTCTCTTCAAGATGTTTCACAGTAACTCTTTCCTTTCTCTTTTTATTTTACAGCTTTGAAGAAAGACGACACCGCCTTTGACGAGGTAGGTTAAATTTCTTTATCTAATGTTAGATGTATTTAATTACTGTCAGGTCAAGTCAATAGGTGCCAACTTCGCACTTAGAAACAGAAAAAATGAATGCCTTAAAAAACCCCAACAAGGGATGATGTCTCTTCAGTTACATCATATTATATTCTGATTTTAAATAATCAGTCAAGTGAATGAACAGAAATATATCTTTTGAAGTTACCAAACTCACAAAGGACACTGCAGGCCTTGGTGGCGCTGCCTTCTCAATGGTGGCAGTGCTGCCCAGCCCAGGGTGATGCGCGCACTCGGGTCGGGTCTGGAGCTGCGGGGGTGCCCGACACCACAGCTGCCTCGCAGACCTCCTCTGAGCCAGGGTGCGATGCGGTGCTGACGCCACAGATCGCCACAGATCGTCTGTCAGACTCCCAGAGGAGGAGCTGACTTTTCCTGTTCTAGTTTTCCTATTCTTTGTATATCAGATCTGCCTTTATCTCCCTGCTACAAAGTAGCAAAAAACCCTGTTCAAGTCAGGCAGAGGTAATTAATAGCATCGTGAATGTGATTTTTCAATTGTACTCTTTCCTGAGTTTTTTCTGTATCAGTGGGAGTCACCAGAGCAATAATGTGTTTACAAAGTGCTCTCAGGAGTGCTATAGAGTGGCTTTTCACTGTCACTGTCCAAAGCCACAGTTATTGATCTGTGTTGTAAACTGGGCCACACGTGTGTATGTACATATTGCATGTTTATGTATGAACACAGATGTGTCTACATGGTGTGCTTATCCTGAGGCCTAAAGAAAGCATAGTTTGGTGTGATTATTTAACAGCTGCAGAATCCACGGAATATGCTACCTTTGCTGTAGTGCTTCAGAGAGGAAAGGGCATTTGTGCTCATGGAAAGTCCCCTCGGCCATGTGGCTGGCTGGGGTGCAGGGCTGGACTGTTCAGGGAGAACCCGCTCAGACCGGGATTTCTGGACGGGGCCGGCATCGTTTGGCTCTCACGGTCTGCTGCTTTGCCGGCTGCACCTGTTCTTTTTCCGGGCCCAGCTCTGTGAAGCTGTGTGTCCCTGGGCTTCAAAGCAACTTCCCCTGCCAGCATTCCTGCAACATCCAATGAAACTTAGTTACCCCAGACCTGAAGCGATAGAGGAATCTTTTCTTGCCCATCTGTGGCAGGTAACAATGATGTTTTCTGCTAACCCTGCATTTCAGGGATTTCAACAGTGTTAACTGAGATGTTGTTAGGAGAGTATTTTCTTTCTTCTCAGACGAAACCAATGTGAGAATATTGGGCACCTTTTCTTTCTTTATAAAGAAAGGTCTCTCCTCTAATTATGGAGGTAATTTAAGATCACATAAAAAAGAAATATAAGGAAAAGGAGAAAGAAAAATTCTCCCAAATCCCATTATCCAGTTACCACCACTGTTGAAAGTTCTTGCTGCTTTCCTCATGTTAAAAAACAAGCAAAAAACCCCAACAACCAAAAAACACAGTCCACACATTATGCCCTGCTTTTTTCCTTCTAACCTGTAACAGACATGTCATTTTCCTGTGCTTTTACAGATGACTCCTACTCACCATCAGCAATGTGAAAACTCTTGTTGAAATACCGCTGTTCACGACTGTACGTTGTTCTGTCCTGTGGCCGTGACGTGTAGCTTTCAAATAGCCTGAGGCTGGAGCCTGCATGAAAGTTAACGTAGACGTCGAACCCATAGCTACCCACCCACTCGCCGTCACCCCAAAACCTCTGCACGCTCAAAGCCTGGATTTTGTAATTGGAGGAAAAGTTATTCATAGCTTTTACAAAGTGTTTTCCTTCCTCTGTACCACAAGAGGTTGGTTAAATATCTCAAATCAGTAGGTCTCTGGAAGAGACATTGGAGGTCACGTGGCCCACTTCATCATTTCACAGATGAAGAAATTGAGGTCCAGAGGAGCCCAGTAGTTTCCGGTTAATGAGGGGAAGACCCAGGGTCGGAGCCTGGGAGGCAGTGGTAGTGAGGGCATGCCTGTGTATCAATAAACCCTAGCTCAGCCACCCTCTCGAGCAATGGACTGACTCTTTCCTGTCACAAAATTGCTGTGAGGATTAAATAAGGTCAGTTTACAGAGGTTCCAGAATGGCGATGGGCGCACAGTGAATGTCGCTGAATGGTTTTGTCGTTGTCCTTGTGTTCCTCCCCCTCCACACCCAGCTCTCATCTCAGTGCCTGCCTTCTGCAGCTGGGAGGGCTACCGGGAGGATGAAGGATTTCGTCTGAAATTAAGAAATGGGACTATGAGGAGAGTTATTTCAAATATTCCTCTAAAATTCCATATAAGGCTTTTTTTTCCCCGTGATTTGCACGTTAATTAAAACTGTGAGGATATTGTCTAAAACCTACCACGTTTCGGGTTTCTTCAGAGGATGTCTGCATGCGGCTCTGTAATCCCTCAGGTGCCTTGAAAGTGGTTAACATTCAGTGACTCTTGGTTAAGAGTAAATATCTGTTGCCAAGAAGAAGAGTGTTGAGCTGAATGTCAAACACAGTGATTTCTCATTTGCTGGTTCCTACCTTTTGGGGCAAGCCATTGAACTTACCCAGGGTTCCTTTCTTATCTGTAAAATGCTTAGATGTATAGTAGAATCCTCTAAAACAATCAACATAAAATTATAATTTTACCAAGATCAGAAAAGAGCATAATGTGATTATATAAACAGGAAATCACTGACTTCTTTTAAGATCAGCTTCAGAGTATAGCGAGAGAAGTTTTCTTGAACTTGTTTTGTGGTTTTCCTCTCAGAGTTGGGGAAGCTCTACTTTGTGTTGGAATTCAGTTAGGACTTGAGTCTTAAAGCCCCAGCCTGCACCAACTTCTTAGATAGGCCGAGAGGTGTGGCAGCTTCTTACCTTCTCAGTCTTTATGCGGGCTCCTGGTCTCAAGGAGTGGCCTCCTCTAGGGTGCCTGGAACAGAAGTTACTTGCTACTGGCTGATGTAGAGGATTTTTCTACGGTGTGTATACATGTTTGACCTTAAGGAGAAAAAAATATGGACCTATTTGAAAAGTATATTCATTTACTTGTTCTTAAATAGGTGGAAATACCATGACTGTTAATTTTCATAACCAATCTGGAATTACATACAAGAACTGCATACTAATGCTTGTAGAGAGAAAACGAGGCACTCTGGAAGTTACGGACTGTGGGTCTCGGACTGTTATACTAAGACACAGTTTTGTTAAAATAGAGAGTTTTGCTGAAGCCATTGTATTTATAGAGAGGATGTTTTCAGGGTGATCATTTTGCCTTTAATTCATTGTGTATCTGCGTCCTGATTAAAATATGAAGCACTTTATGTCCTGTGGGCTTAATCTACACATCTGCGGTGGACAAACTCGTCATGAAGATGTTCCAAATAAAGTTTTATTGGTTTGAGTTTGTCCTTTTATTGTTTTCCCCCCACAGAATTTCCTGCTCTTTGGAGCCCTAGGGTTTGACCCAGTACATGGCTGAAATGAAGGGCTAGGGGAATAGTTGTTGGAGAAACAGATGCTTCGGCCAGATTGTAGGATGAAAGAAGATTGCTATTTTGTGTCATTGCTTAAAGGGGACACGGTGTTTTTGGTGACATTGTGATGTGAGCTTCTAGTAAGTGTCACCTTTCTATCTGTGGTACTATTGCAGGACTTTCCAAATTTCTTTCTCACCTTTAGTCCCCCAGTGAGTGGCCACTGGGGGCGTGGCCCCGTTGGTGGCTTCTCTCTTCCCAGGAGAGTGTGCAATGGCTGCACTGTGACTTCTGGTGAATTTCTGAATCTTATTTTTTTATTTCATTTGTTTTACAGTAGTAATGGTATCTAAAATGTGAAAGGTCAGAAGTACAGTTAATCTGCTCTGATGTGAAATCAGCACATTAAAGCCGTTGGAACTTTGGAAGCCAAAAGCTCCGATTAAATGTCAATCCATGTGTATAGGAAGACTCGGAAGAGTCTAAAGCCACAGCAATTCATGAATGATTCCGTGCATAAATTAACAGGTTAAATTGTTTAGTTTTAGCTCTGCTTCATGCTTCTGTTATTTTAGCTCGGTCAGAACAAAGCGTTGACCGCGCTTGGCTCTTTGGGGAGAAATACAGAAATTTTAGTGATTGAAATAAACCTTTGAAATGTGAAGAGTTTTTTTTTGTTGTTGTTGTTGTTTATGGTATATGATCCAGAGGGTTAAGTCCTTATTTGCTTGAAAACAAGGCGGGTGGTCATTTATGAGTTTAATTATTGGCTCTGCTTAGTTATTTCATGTTTGCAAAGTATCAGGGGCTGCCGACACATTTTGGCATTATCCAGCTGCTTTATCTTTTGTATGTTAGAAAAATGTGTACAGAGCCTATCAAACAACTTCACATTTTTACATCTGTCTGTAACTTCTTCAGGAACCTTCTTATAGGTGAACTTGCTTCTTATCTGCTCAGGGTAATCATTTTGTGAGATATGATGACTTATGTCTGGAAGAAAGTCCAGCCATTGTTAATATAACAAGAACAGTTTGTATGACATCAGTGTAACCTGGCAGCCAAGGAGAGTGGACTGGACAGTAGGCTGGAGTGAGCATGCATGAACAATGACAACTTCACTGTACTAGTCAGTGGGGGCGGTAGACACTGTGGAGTGAGCATGTGTACTGTGTGGCCATCTCATTGAAAATGACTGAGTGAACTTGAACAATGAATCTGCATCAACTTTTGCATTAAGTTTGAACATTCCTCCATGGAAACTATTCAGATGATTCAGAAGGCCACAGCTATGGGCAAGCGGTGATTGGCAGCTTCATCATGACAATATGTTGGCTCATGCATCACGTCTCATGCAGAGTTTTTTGGTGAAACACCCAGGGGACTCAGCCCCCCTACAGCCCAGATTTGGTGCCCTGAACTCCTGGCTTTTCCCAAAGTTAAAATCACCTTTGAAAGGGAAGAGATTTCAGACCATTGGTAAGATTCAGGACAATATTGGGAGAACTGTGTGAGGTCCCAAGGTGTCTGCTCTGAAGGGGACTGAGGCATCACTGTCCTATGTACAACGTTTCTTGTATCTTGTACCTTCTTCAATAAATGTCTCTCTTTTTCACAGTACATGGCTGGACACCTTCTGGACAGACCTCCTGTATGGAGACAGTGTTCATTGATTTCAGCTTCCAGTCCATGCTCCTCATTACTTTGTAGAAAGATGTAACTATGATGCCTGCAATGATAAATGTGGCGATGATTTCTATGAGAACTAGAGTCCAGGGCTTCGGTACAAATACAATTTGGGGGTATTCTTGGTCATTCTTTTCCCTACGTGGCAGTCTGTTCTCACCCAGCTATCGTCACCATTGGAGGCCTCGGTGCCTGCGAATGAGGTACACATTGCATGCAACAGACTAGCTTCAGGTTCCCGGACTTCCTCATCTAAACTAACAAATCCCAGCTGCAGTCTTTCCTTTCTAGCGCTCTCGCCCCTGCTGAACTCCCTCTATTTTTTCTTCTTCACTGGCCTCCAGTTTCCAGATGACCCCTGCGTCGCCTGCCCTGCCCCTTTCTTCTAGCCCACAACCCAGCCCCTCCTTCCCTGTGCACTCGTACATCACTTTCTTGGGAGTGTCCTCAATGGCCTTGCCCCTTTGTACTTTCCTTGTAATCTCCTCTGCCAGCTCTTGATTTTGACCTGGCATCTTTTCCGTTTTCACCCAGTGGCTGCCAAGCGCTGCTTGAGGAAATCACTCTATAAATAAATTTATCGTCTCCAGCCTTCACTGGAACCCCAGGCGACTCTGCACAACTCACCCTGTGCGGCTGGCAGGTTTCCTGCTGAACCTCCCACTCCCCTGGCACCTCTAGTAACCCTCTTCCACACCTCCTCCCTTTACATAGAAGACTTTCTCGCGACATTAGTTTGCTAGAGTTGCCATAGAAAATTACTACAAATGGGGTGGCTTAAACAACACAAATGGATTGTCTCACAGTTCTGCAGACCAGAAGTCCAAAGTCAAAGTGTCAGCAGGGCTGGTTTCTTCTGAGGGCTCTGAGAGAAGGATCTTTCCCAAACAAGCCTCTTTCCTTAGCTTATAGATGGCCGTCTCCTTCCTGTGTGTCTTCACATGGTCTTTCCTCAGGAACGTTTGCATATCCAAATTTCCCCTTTCTATAAGGATATCAGTCATGATGAATTAGGGGCCCACTCTACTCCATGGTGACCTCATCTTAACGAGTTACATCTGCAATGACCCCGTTTCTAAATAAGATCACATTTGGAGGCACTGGGGGTTGACTTCAACATAGGGGTTTTGGATGGACACGGTTGAACTCATAACACTCTCCAAGTTCTTACAACACTGAGTACTACTAGGCGTCCATGCCGTGCCCACACAGGTACCTTCACCTGCTCCTGTCTTACTCCACCCCCCCAGCCCCCACCTCAGAGGATTGTCTTCTGTTCTCGGGCAGTTCCTCCTCTTCTCCTCTTGATTCCTTTCCATGCCAGAAACTTGTGTAATCAGGTCTTTTCTTATCTACGTTTTCTGTCTCTTCCTTTGTATGTAGGTATTTCACCATAGGCCCTGAGCATGGTTAAGTCTCCCCCATCTCTTTCATCATAACGGAAACCCTGTGTTCTCTGTGGTGGTTTTTTCATGCTCTCTATGAGTGGTTTGTCTGTCCCTTGCTTTTGGCTACCCTATGGGTTATACTCGCATCAGTGTGGCTGACTCAACTCCGGCTGCCCCATAGAGGTTTTTGCCTCTGCATCTCTATCTCAACACTTAGAAAATGTTACTAATACTTATGTTCCCTAAACCTGCACCTGTTCTCTGTCCTATTTCAGTGACTAGCATTAACAGCCACATGAATCCCCAAGTGAAAAACTTGACACCATCCTAAATTTCCCTCCAAGCCCTGCGTCTAGGCATTGGCTCTTGTCCGCTCCTGCCGTCTCCATTCCCACTGCTGAGGTGCACACTCAGCCTCATCGTGTCTTGCCTGGACTTGCCGTGGTCTAACTGGCTGCCCTGCCTGGAGCTTGCCTCCCATTCCAGCTGAATGACAGATCTGAAATACAAACCCATCTTCTGGTCAGCTGTAGGTTCAAGTCCAGACTGCTAGCTTGGCTTTCAAGGCTTTTCATGATCTGTCTTTTGCCTGCCTTTCCACCTTATCAAATAGTCATCTCTTACTTGATGTCATCATTGTCATTTCAACTGCCATGACCTGAGTTCAGGACTCTTAATTGATCTCACCGTTCCATCTGTCACTCTTCTACTCCTACCTTCCCAAACGTCTTTCTCGTCATGATACTTCCCTTCAATTTAGAGACTTGTACATCAAGTATTTATTGACGTTTGTTTTATGTGAGGCTCTGGATGTGCGCTGAACTTGACTCTTAATCTAGCCAGTCTTGAAGAATTTCATCCTGGGACATTTATAGGTTGACCAGCTCCTATCATCTTTCAGTGTGGGGCTTGGGCACAGATGCAGTGTCACCCTTTAGAGACAGATTTTATGTAACTTTATATCCGGTTTTGTTTTCATCGTGGTTGTGTCTGCCAACCCTGGAAGATACGAACCTATTCCATGCAAGATGTCTAGAAATTTACAGACTGTTCTGATTATGTCAGTAAGTCATCATGTTTCAGAGTCAACATTTTGGATGACTGAAAAAGAACTTCCTTTTTAGCTCTCTCATTGGAAATTTAGGTGAAATCTTCGGATGCTTGAAACTTTCTGTGCTTCAGTTTTTCCTTTAGTTCGATCACATTTACCATCTCCCTAATTAGGGTAGCATAATTACCATAATTATGTCTAGGCCCAGACAGTGGCTAGAATGTCTGGTAAGTGTAAAGATTCAGAGAGCAAGTTCATGTCACAAAATGCAAAATGTAGACATTTAGAGGAGAATCAGTCCCATTTATATTCTTAATTCCCAATAGACAGAATGTTACAGAAGTTGGAAGCATGAGTAGCATCTGTTTTCTCTTCCTGAGCATCGTGCATCCCAGGGACTGGCCTTTGGCCTGTAGGAAGTCTGTCCTGTAAGGGTGGTCGATGTTCCCTTTTGGGCAGCACTGTGATTTGCTTCTTTAAATCCCTTGCGGGAAGCTGACTTTTGGTGTAGGAAGTTTCCATACAGCCTAGGTACTTAACGGTTTTCTTCCAGTACAAAATGGGCCCAGCTACAGGGAGTACATTATACCCATTTTCCTTCTGACTGAAATTTGAGTCACTAATTATAATCCCCAAGTCCTTAAATCGCTTGGTTGTATCTGAGATGGCTTTTATGCTAGGAGCCATAATGATCATTGAAATCAGCTAAGTCAGAGGAGTCGAGTATTTTTCTCTTTAAATCATTTTTTATTTTTCAATTACAGTTGACATACAATATTATGTTTGTTTCAGAGGTACACCCCAATGATTGGGCATTGTATAACTAAGTGATCATCCTGTTAATGTCTTGTACCCAACTGATACCATACATAGTTATCACAATATTGTTAACTGTATTCCCTGTGCTGTACTTTACCTCCCCGTGACTGTTCTGTAACCACCAATTTGTACTTGTTAATCCCTTCACCTTTTTCACCCAACTTCTCAACCTCTCTCCCATCTGGCAGCCATCAAAATATTATCTATGAATAGGGTTGCTTGTTTATTTTGTTTTTAGAGTCAATTATCGATAGATATGTATTTATTGCCATTTTATTATTCATATTTTTTATGCTCTTTCCCTTTCTCCTTCTTCCTCCCCCTGCCTACTTCTCCTCTTTCTCTCCCTGTCTCCTCATCTTCCTCCTCTTCCTCCCTTAAACATTTCGTGTAATGCTGGTTGGCTTGGTGGTGATGAATTTATTCAGCTTTTTCTTGTCTGGGAAGCTGTTTATCTTTCCTTTCATTCTAAATGATAGCTTTGCTGGGTAGAGTAATCTTGGTTGTAGGTCCTTGCTTTTCATATCTTTGAATATTTCTTGCCAGTCCCTTTTAGCTTGCAAAATTTCTGTTGAGAAATTAGCTGACAGTCTTATGGGAGCTCCCTTGTAGGTAGTTAACTGCTTTTTTCTTTCTGCTCTTAAGATTCTCTCTTTGCCTTTAACCTTTGGCATTTTAATTATGATGAGTCTTGGTGTGGACCTCTTTGGGTTCATCTTGTTTGGGACTCTCTGTACTTCCTGGACTTGAATGTCTATATCTTTCACCAGGCAAGGAACATTTTCTGTCATTATTTTTTTCAATGTTTTCAATTTCTTGCTCTCTCTCATCTCCTTCTGGCACCCCCATGATGTGAATGTTGGTACACTGAAAGTTGTTGCAGAGGATCCTTACCCTATCGTCATTTTTTGGATTCTTTTTTCTTCTTGCTGTTTTGATTGGGTGTTTTTTGCTTCCTTATATTCCAGATCATTGATTTGATTCTCAGCTTCATCCACTCTCCTGTTGATTCCTTGTGAATTGTTCTTCATTTCAGTTAGTTTTCAGTCTAGTAGATTGCTTGTCTCTATTTTGTTTAGTTTTTTTTCTGGTGGAGGTTTGTTCTGTTCTTTCATTTGTGATGTGTTTCTTTGTCTCATTTTGGCAGCCTCTGCTGCCAAACCCTGTGCTTGTTTCTATGTGTTAGGTAGAGCTGCTATGTCTCCTGGGCTGCCACCACTGTGGAGGATCAGCTGTGCAGGGGCCCATTCCACAGAGTAGGACTTCCTTCGGCAGAGCTCTGATGTCCACTGAGTCTGTCCCTTGAGTGTGTTGCTTGCAGAGGTGGTTGGGTGGTGCTTCTGACGTGGTCTGAAGCCCTCCTCTCCCCTCTCTTCCCCTCCCTTCCCTTCCCTGCCCTCCCCTTTCCCTCCTCTCCCCTTTCCTTTTTCTTTTGTTTTAACATATGAGCCTGGGGATTTTATTAAAAATTAAAAAATATATATGGCAGTGTTTTTTACTGTAGTGTCTTGTAATACAATATCATGCACTTTTTAAAAAAATGCAATTAATGGTTTTTATGTATATATTCTTTTAAATAGCTACTCATTAAATTTTAAATTCCGTGATATTAAATCTTATATGCATGGGTAAGGAATGTGTGGAAAAAAGATTTTTAAGGCTTTTATGACCAGTTAAAATAAAGTACAAAAAATTGTTTCAACATGTAATTGTGTACTCAGCCAAAATTGTGTCAGGTAGAGTACTTATTTGACTTTTCACTGATACACGTTTTTCCAGCCTGACAAATCTGACTTGTAAGTGTTGAAAGAGACTTGAAATTGGATGGAGAACCTGGGGAGTTGAATGGTCTCGACAGTTCTGTTGTCTAAGAAAAATTCCATGTTCTTATTTGTGTTCTCTGAACCTATGGATACCCTTACGTGAGAGGTCTGTAAAGTGTGATTCGAGAAGATACCTTTACATTCAGGGAATTACTATTCTAGTCTAGCTGACCTCAAACACATTGTTCTAACTGTGTTCTGATCAGCTGGCCTGTAGAAGTATGCCAATAATTTCCTTACTTGGAGCAGATTGATGTCAGTCTGTCCATGGTGTTTGATGTCAATCTCTCCATGGTGCTTTGATGTATTTGTGTGGGAAAGTAAGGGACCAAGTTGCAGTTGGAGTACTGGGAATTTGGCCTATTTCAGAGTTTGCCTGTAGGAATGTGCCAAGTAGAAGGTTATCACCCATGACGTATGTCTTGGTGGCAACAAACTGAAATATGTTCTTCTAGTCTGTTCTTTGCCTTAAGGTTGGGCTATGATTATAACTTAGTTTTAGAGCATTATTTCTTCTGCTTTAAAGGATTTTCAAAAAGAAAGGAGCTTGCACAGTGTTGTAAAACAGTGATGGGCATGGAGGGTGAGAGTTTTCTAAAAGCTCCCTGAGATATTGGTGTGGGCTTCTCCACCCTCCCTACCCCAGACCACACCTTGAAAATATGCTGCTGCAGTTACCAGGGTTAGTTTTTGACTGTGTCACACCCTACAAGTGTATTTTGATGATAAAAGATTGATAGCCACTCCTCTAAAATATCTATTACTGAACTATTAGGAAGGGGTTGAAGATGGATATTGGTATAGTCACATGCAGTCTGAATTTTTTTGAACAGCTCTTGATTTCAGATCATGCATCCTGATTTTGCCCTAGATCTACAATTGTATATTGCTCGATATCATTTTGATTTTCCAGATGTATTAGCCCAAAGAAAAACTAAGACAGTGATAAGGACATTTTAAACAAAGAAGAGCTAAGTAAACATTACTCCACAACAGATAAAAATGAATATGGATAACTTAGGGTTTTTAAAAAATGTTAATGAAAATTTTATTAATTAAATTATAGATGAAGAAGAGATAAAATTGATGAGCTAAAGTTGATGAGATAAAATTGTAGGTTAGTAATAGTCACTCAAGGCATGAATTACAAGTTCTTTTGTGTTATACATGCTCATTTATTTTCGATCAGCTATATAGCTTCTTTATATTGTCTTAGGTGAATATGATGAAGAGTTTCTGCAGTGCTTGCTTCTCTTCTCTTAAAAGGCAGACTATTTAATTTTATAAATGAGTATCCTTGAGTCATTAGATATTGGGGTTCAGGTGTGCAAAAGGCTTGGTAACATATGGCCTGTCCCCAGATGCCTTAATTGAGCTCAGAATTTCCCTCAAGAGGTTTGCATTACTTTGTCTAAATGATGTGTTAGATGTAGAAGAAAAAGGTGCTTTAGTCATAAAAGGAAAATATAAATAAATATGTACTTTGCAAGATATACTGGTCAGCTTTACATCAATTTCTCTACAGTTAATAGAAGATGAAAAATTTTTAAACACTTATAAATGACAATAATTGGATGACAAGAATTTCAGATACTTTTAGTATCTACAGTATTCCCTTCATTTCCCTTCTTATATTGTTTTATATATATGCATTTTTCTCAATTTGGAAAACATTGGTTTTCAGGGAATGCAGGCATATTTACTCACCCTGGGCTTTTATATCAGGTTCTGAATTTTTCCTTTTTCTCACAGGTACATATTTTTCACTAAATAAGTTTAATATTTGCTGCTAAAACCAGTAATGCCCGTTGCAGAAAATGTACAGAATAGTAAAAAGCATAAAATAAAAATGATAATGTTAAGTGAAAACACCATTGTGTATAGAGGAGTAAAATCTTAGCTTTGCAAAACATATGTGTTTTCTGCATGAGGGAAACATCTGAAAAAAGGAAATTCAAAAGGATAATATGGAAATTGAGGTTCATTGAAGTTGTGACTTGCTCAGTGCCCCTCGGCTAGAAAGTGGTTTAATCTGTGATTCTAACCTAGTCTCTCTGATTCCACTGTGTGCTTAGCATTGTACTGGGCTGCATCCCAGGAGAAGGGAGAGACAGCAGACGGGTGCTATATGAGTGACACTCGGCGCAGAGATGGGGAATGCACCTAGAGTTTATACAAAGACGCAACTGATGTTTGGTCGTAATTCCAATAGATCAATGGTTTCCCCAATAAGATGTAAGGGCAAGTGAACTGAAAAGATTCCTGTAGTAGATTCTTATGTCATTTTTTAGCCAAGTTCCACCCATTTTACCAAGGGGGGAAACCGAGGTCCGGGGAGATTAAATAAATTGCCGAAGAGAATATGGTTGGTTGGTATGAGATCAAGCAGGTCTCTTTTTTAAATTACTCTTTACATTGCTTGTATTGCTGGCTTTATCTGTATCTGGGTGGGGATCGGGTGGAGTTGTTGAAGAGATAAGCTTCCTCCTTCTAGTAGTAATAGTTTAATATAAATTTCCGGTGAGACGTTAGGGTTCAGCAGACAATGAAGGTTATGGAAGGTTAATGGATGGACGAGGTATCATGAGTCACCAGCCTGCTGGGAGACGTGAGAGTGTACTGGTGTGTGTTTTAACTGGTGTGTTTTAACTGGTATGTGTTTTAACTGGTATGTTCAGAAAACAGTCTCAGAGGATCTTTCAATGGGTGTAAAATTGCCTTCCTTGAGCAAGGCAAATAGTTACTATTGAACACAATACATGAAATAATATATTTATTCTCTCTCTTCAAGTCCTGATTATTAGCTTGTGCATGTGAAGTGATTCTGGGTTCATTTTTATTTCATATTTTGACACCTGAACCCTTTGTGAAGGTTAAAGAGAGAAAACAGGCCAAGCTTTTAAATATTTACATCTTAGTAAGAAAAAGGGAAGATTTTAGTTGGGCCTGGAGAGAGACCATGAGTGCTTTGTATTCCTTTTTATTGGTAAGTGGGTGCTGAGAAAAACAGACCCATTTTTTCTTTTCCTGATGCTGTCAGGATCATTGCGTGCTCTTTCCTTTTTCCCCCTGAAACTGCTTGGTCTTGGTAGGGAGCAGGGTTAGCCACCAGCCACTGTGCTTCCTTCATCCTGAGCTCATTCACAGCCCTGGCAGTGGGCCCAGTCAGTTTCTGACCTTTTGGCTGCTTGTGCCATCCTGCTGCTGTGACGGACATAACTCTGTCCTGGGTGACCGGAGCAGGCCAGGGAAGAAGGAGAGCAGAGCATCAGGCGGGAGATGCTGATGCTTTGTCATGATTGGCTCCTGTTCTGCAATTAGCAGAATTATGACCCTTGACAAAAGACCTGAGCACCCTGGGTTCCCCGCTGCATTTCAGGGACTAGTTCTGTCAGGTGTGTCGTTGGGTTTACTTTGAGCTGGGAAGATCTGAGGACATAAGGAGTTATTTTTAGATTCTTTCTGATACCAGTTGGGCTCAGACGTAGGAGAATTTGTGCCTGCTTAGTGTTTTTTTCTCTCTCTTTTTGATGACAAGGAGCAGGGAAGTGAAAATCTCGAGAGAGCAGAATGAGTTTTCCGGTCACCAAGCTCATTAAGTTAATATTTACTTTGAAAATGAATGTATTTGCCAGCCCTTCCTGCTGTTTATTTGGGGAGCATTTAAATTACATGTGAGAGCCTCTGACTGGTTTTCCACTTCCATTTGGGCGTTTTACCTTGGAGGCCAGAGGCCGGTGTGATGTGCTGAGCACGGTCATAGTGCCTATTATTGCTGTTATTTTACTTCAAGTCACATTTGTCTTGAGAGTGGAGGAAGGGACGGAAATGAAGCTAGCCACTTTTGCCTGTTCCTCTGTGTCTGCTGCTCAATCTTATTGAACCTATTTCTAATAACTCAGTTAACACATACTCAGATAGTTAAGACAATTGGAAATTTCATTAAAATACAGCCTCAAAACATTGCACTTGAGAATTTTGATATTTATTTATTGTTATTCTAATATAGTGCTATATTTTAACAAGATATAAAATAGTACCTGGTATTAATGAAAAGATAAAACATACAGATGATATAGAAAAACTAGGAGTCTGTAAAAATAAAATTTTATATTTAGTAAAAGGTTTCTCTCAATACCTTTTAAAGAATATTCTTTTCAGTTTATAATATTAGTTTTTAATGCATGAACATGGTCTGTCTCGCTGTTGTTCAAGTCCTTTTTATGAAGTTTTGTAGTTTTCTTAATCTTTGTGACTTGCCTTTTTCATTTGTCACTCGTGTGATTTCG
Organism: Macrotus californicus; assembly: GCA_007922815.1. Taxonomy (NCBI): domain Eukaryota; kingdom Metazoa; phylum Chordata; class Mammalia; order Chiroptera; family Phyllostomidae; genus Macrotus; species Macrotus californicus. Next base: position 37,180 of record VMDR010003095.1, on the reverse strand, counting down.
AGACATCTTTTTAAAAATGTTAATTAAGAATGAGACTCAATTTTTGTTGTTTCTGCTCCCATAGATTTTTATATATTTATTTTGTATATTGCTATTTTACTGAACTCTGTTGGTTTCAGTATTTTTTCAGAGGTTTCCTTTGGGTTTTCTAGGTGTGTAACATACCATCTGCAAATGGTATTTTTCTCTCTTCTTTTCCTGTTTTTATCAGTGATTTTTTTTTCTCTTGATGCTTGTAACTTTCTAAATTAAAGCTGTTATTTTCTTTATGTCTCCGGTGAGTACTTTTCCAATATAAGCACTTGTAATGGATATAAAATGTTGATTATTTCAACTTCTAGGTATTTAATAACCAAAGGGGCCTCAGGTACATTTTATTGTAAGTTTGTTGGTGAATTTTTAAAGCATCCTGTATAAGAGAACTGCTGATTAAGTTTAATTATTTGAAGGCTGTGTTGAGGAATTTTTAATTTACTTATTTCAAAAAAGATATATATGCTTCTTTACTCAATATCTTCTTGACGTCCCTTTGCACCTAAGAGTCTGTATATTTCAATGTTTGTGTAATGAAAGCCACAAGTCTGACCTGCAAAATGTTGCAATTAGCACATAATATTTTTGTCCAGTCAGAAACCTGCAAATGTTTATGAACTTTTGGTGAGACATTTGCCACCATTTTGGGGATCAGTGAGCATCACCGATTTGGGGGTGAGTCACAGGAATTACTGATTCAGTGGTTGAGGGCTGGGTATTTTTCTTGGAGATTTCTTTGTTTTTGAGTGGTTGGCACTGCTCTCTTTGGCTGTGACTCTGCCTGCTCTCCAGGGCTTTCCACCCTGAGCTCCCTCTACTGGAGGGTGGTGAGCTTTGGGATCTCTCTTCTGCTGGGATTCTAGCTGGAAACCCTCCTGCACCCCGACAACCTTTGGGTGCCTCTTTTTCCATATTTGTCCAAACAGTGACCATAATCTCTGCCTGGCAAACTTATTGTGAAGATTAATTGGATGATGCTTGTAAACCCTTCAACCGGCTGGCACACTTCATAGGGCTTGACTGTGTCCCTCACAGCATCTGCATCCACCAGTGACATTTGTGCCATCCTGTCCACGTGAACCCTCACATCTGTGGGGAACAAACTGAGGTCATGTGGTGCCTGTTTAGCTTTGTCATGGGGCACCGGTGATCTCATTTTAGGAACCTCCTCATTTGAAAGATGGGGAAGCTGAGGCTGTCAAGTCCAAACTTAGGCTGTCTCCTACCACTGTGGTGACCACTGGTGCCCTGGTGGCGTTTGGCTGCGAGGTGGGTTTTGATTATCTCATCTGTTCAGCACAGTGTTTGCACTTAGCATGTGCTGAACGAGTTTCGCTCGAAGGAATAAACAGACAACACTTTTGGGGTCTTTTTGTTGAGTTTATTTCCATGATCCAGACATGACATTATTTCCTCTTTTTTAGAATGCCATAGGAATTCAATTGTTTATTGATGATGAGATAAAAAAAAAAACAAAACCCAAACAAACCCTAAAATGATTTTTCTTTTTTTAAAATTAAATTGATTGGGCTAACATTGGTTAATAACATCGTATAGATTTCAAGTGTAAAATTCTGTAAGACCTCCTCCGTATATTGCATTGTGTGCTCACCACCAGAAGTCTAATTTTCTGTCAACAGATATTTGACCCCCTTTATCCTTAAATATTTATGCACATTATTAATCCTCCCAATAATGTTGGCATTATTACTGCTGCTTTTGCAGATGGGGAAGCTGAGGTTTAGAGAAGTTAAGCAAGTAGCGCAGGTCTAGTGATACGGTGGAAGGGGGAGGGTGACTTGCCAGCAGCTCAAATAGCAACTGAGAGGACCTGCTGGATTGTTGGCCTGGTGAAAGGAACATTGGAAGTTCCTTGCATTTAAGTGATACTGAGTTACATTCATTGTTGAATTGTGTGACTTTTGAGTTGCAAATGAATGCTAAGTGTGTATTAGGTAGTCCTTGGCTGGGGACTAATTGAGAAACAAAATGACAGTGCTGCAAACAAATTGATTTTCCTGCGTAGAGTAGGTGCTTGCTCCGGTTCTAAACGATCCTCTGGCATTTGCCTTCGGGATTCTTTTTTATCTAATTAAGAAGTACAGGCCAGATGTTGTACACTGTCAATAATTTAGTGCCTTGTCTCTCGCCCCTGTTGTTAGTTTGGAAACAATTTAGAATAATCTGTGCACGTTTTTTAAAAGCCACCAAGTGAGTGTTCATTTCTGTGGTAGTGTTTTTGCTCAGGTAGAACCTATGGGTTTTTTGTACTTCCCTTGAAGTGATCTTGTAGAAAAACTGAGGATCCAGTGTGGTGACCTTTTCCAGAAGTCCCTAGCTTGTAATAAGGGGAAAAACAAGCTGTGATCCATGAGCATGTGTTTTGGGGTTGATTCTGTTTATATCTTTGTTTTGTCCTCCTTGTTCCCAAGATATATAAAAAAATGAAACATTAGACACTACATATTGGTGCCTTGGATTTTTATGGAAGGTTGTCCTTTCTCTAAGTATGGAGAGCGGGCATGAGAGGGCAGGGCAATACCTACTAACCTTGTCAGTGATTTGGATGAGGTGTTATTCTGATCCCAAGCATCTAGCAAAGGCTGCCTTGACTATTTTTACTGAAAGGTCTTCCAGTCGTTCAGGCTAATTTTTATTGTTTATTTATTTACTTTTATGTAAGGAAGTTCCTTCTTTACTAGCCTAGCTTATGTAGATCAAAGTTCCCACCCAGGGACCTTTACCTAAGTAGTACTGCCTGAGGCTGTGTGTGTTCTCTTTCCTTCCTTCTTCTTTTTTCCCTTTCCTTTTAAAAGCTTTCTGAATTTTGTCCCATCTGCACTCTGGTTTTTCTTCCTTTTATTATGACTATTATGTAATGAATATTCATAGTTTCCATTATTGTCGTAGCATACCATTTGTCAACTCACTGGCTTCCCTGTACTATAATTTAAAAAAATATGATTTATTTAGTTATCTTAAACATTTTGTCATCTTTCTCTGTCTTCTTTAAATTTTTTCCTTCTAGACTCTCGAGTTCGTAATTCTGTGAGTTTGTGCCCCTCACTGAGACATGTGTGCCGGTCTAAAACGACACAGCACAGGATGTCAGATGACTTAAAAGGATTTCTGTCATGGACTGAAAGGAGTGGATCTGTGCCTTCTGAGGGTACAGTCTGACCACATGAATACCAATAATTAGACATCTTTTATTTTAAGAGAGAGGCAGCTGTTGCTATAGTTGAATTTGAAAATCTTTAGTTATTTTGCTCCTCTCTTTAAAGGGCCATTGTCCATATATGCCTCTCATTGGCAGGGCAGACAGCAGATATGGGCATGTTGATGATGCGAAGTAAGGAGGGAAAAAAATCTGAAAGGGAATCTGGGACGTGTTCTGAACGTTAGATTTTAAGGTATCGGGTTCGTGTTCTTAATTTTTTTCCAGCTTATTACAAAAAAGTAAACCGCCTAAATGTTCATGTCAGTTCATCTTTGAGTGCTTTTAAGGTAAAGTTTCCACCCATTTCTCACTTGATCAGAAGGCCTAGCAGTGAAAGCTCCCTTGAAGCCACCTCAGCCACCCCTTGGAGATTTGATGAGGATGGCAGTTACAGTGGTGACCGTTGGGGCCTTCCTGGAGTTTTCAAGCCTTTTATTTAAATCAGTGCTTATTATCTCTTGTTGTTTGAGAACACAGTTCCTGGACCTTAAGATCCAGTGAGGATTCAGCTGCGGGGTTAGGATTAGGGGGGCGGACCGCGGTCTCCCTCTTTGCTGTCATTAGAGGTCCTGCCACCCCGTCTCGGGCCGGTTCATCTCAGCAACAGTGTCACTGCGTATTCATATCATAGCAGATTTTTATAAGGCTTCAGAGTTTACGAAAACAATTTCTCATGTTATTTCAGTACATTCTTGCAGCAGCCCTGTGAAGTAGTGGATAAATATTTTAATCCCTGTTTTGGAGAGGAGGAAATCCCTGTTTGTCCCGAGAAGGTGAGTCTGTTCCTCAGGCCACAATTTTGTGTTGTCCCCGTGATACTGAGCCTGGAACCCAGGTTTCCCACCCAGCTATCCTCACTCTGTTATTCTGCCTCGCCTGAGAGAGTCAGGGTTTGAGGACGTTGCATTCGGGCTCAAAACAGGGGAGGTGTGTGACCTAAAAGCCCTAGCAATATGGATTTCAAAATGACAGTCATTTCTTCAATATTATAACATTAATGACAAATAATATGAGTCATCCATTAATGTGCCCATCAGACAAATGCATTTTATTTTCCATATTTTGTGACAGATTTATAGACCAGTATACTTCATTTTCTGTAGCTATGAAGAACATAAATCCTATTTTGTATTCTTCAGATGCCTCAGGAGCCAACAGCTCAAATGGTGCTAGGAATATTGGCAGTTGGGCCAGGGGGAAAGAAGGGCAAAGTGGTGAGCAGCCATCTCCTTGAGAATAAGGAGAGAATAAGACACGGACAGCGTCACAAACTGGGGCAAAGGTTTGGTGAAAACAGGAAGCAGCTCATGAGAAGAATTATCGTTAAATGTGGATTCAAGTTTTTGCTCCACCATTTAGTAGCTTAGTTACAAAGGGTAGTCTCTTAATTGCCCTGAGCCTCAGAGTCCGCCTCGGAGCGTGCAGGCTGGAGGTAGTGTCCGACTGGCTCAGTCCAGGTGCTGCTCGCTGCCTGGTGTCATCCACCTGGTCTTGTCCAGGCTGCGACTCTTCTCGGTTGCGTGGTGCGTAACCTCTCTGCATTTTGAAACAGAGGGATGATGACAATGCTGGTGATGCAGGGAAGTGCCCGACCCCTCTATTAAACTCTCACTGTTAGTCTTTTTCTCTTCTCTATAGGCTTGTTGAGGGTGAGCCTAATGAAAGGAATTTAAGTCCACGAGAATATAATTTTTTAGTATCTGCATCAGATTTTATTCATGTAAGCTATTGGCCTGTTATACCTTCAATATTCATTTTCAAATGTGATAATTTTGTACTATTAATCACTTAAAATATTGTATTCTATCATGTCTAGGAAATTCATTATAAGCCTTTGGAAGAGAGAAGGCTTTGTGATAAAAGCCAGCTGCCCAGACATTTCCACCCCTCACCCATCCCCCAGCAGGAGCAGCGTGTTGGCAGAGGTCCAGATTTCCTAAGTGATGGGATTGTTCCCGGGGCCAGGAATGAGAGGAATCTGCCTGGATTGGAGATGGCTTCAGCCACTTTGCTTGCTTCCCATTCGCAGTCTGGTTGCCAGACTTAACTGACCTGGCACCAATTCCCATGGTTCGGAACGTTATTTTAATGTTGGTGTGTGTCGAGGCCTTGCTATTAAGAAAAGACCTTTGAATCTACTCTTTAATCTCACGAAGTTTTTGCTTTTTTCTTTGTGCTGTGGAAGAAGAACTGTGAGTTCATTTGAATTTACAGTTACATCTCTACACATGAGTACGGTCAGCCTCTGGCTCTATTCTCCACGTGGAGCACCTTTTTTGATCTCGCTCAGGGCTTGAAATTGTGGTTGTGCTTTCCCCACTTACTTAGGGCTGGGAAGGTTTAGTTGTTTGAATGGCTCAGGCCAGGAAATGATTGGCTGTTGTCAATGGAATTTGTTTATCTTTTCCACTCCTCTGCATTCCTAGACTCTGAGCGAACGCATCATCACTGTGATTGCACTTCAGTGTGTCAGCCCCTCCCCTGGCTCTGTTTGTATTAAATGCTTGATATTTCTCTCTTCTTTGGATGCAAATTCAGGGACCCCCATGCAGACATTTCAGAAAGGGCTCTCTTGGTCAGCATTTGTTAAAATAAAAATATTTACTGCTGAATGCTTCCTGTTCTTTTTATTTGCCTACCTCTGACATACACATTTTCAGGAGTGAGGATTTGTCTATCTACAAAATTTTTTAAACTCGAGGTTGATGCAGATAGTGAGCTTCTAGACCAGCACTGTCCAATAGAACTATAATGCAAGATACATATAATTAACATTTTTTCTAGTAGTCACATTAAAAAAGCAAAAGAAATAAGATTACTTTAATTTTAGTATGTGTTTCAATATATAGTAGTCCTTCTTGATTGAAAAAGGTGTGTTCCAAGATTCCCAGTGGATACCTGAAACCGGAAAGTACCAAACTCCATCTCTCTATTTTCCTCTCTCTCTAGATATTATTTTTCCTTTACGTACATACCAATGGTAAAGTGTAATTTATGCATTAGGCTCAGTAAGAGATTAATAATAACTAACAATAAAATCGAAGATTTATAACAATACCCTGTAATAAAAGTTACACAAATATGGCGTTACGTAAAATAAAGGTTAATGAATACAAGCGCCTCAAGATTGCAGCAGCTTGAAAACCGAGACAGTTACTAAGTGACTCCTGGGCAGGTGGCTTATACAGAGTGGACACACTGAGCAAACTGTCCTGGGTGGGACAGTGCAAAATTTCATCATGTTACTCAGAATGGCTGCAATTTAAAACCTACGAATTGTTTATTTGTGGAATATTCTTTTTTTTTAATTGTTGTTTAAGTACAGTTGTCTCCATTTTACTCCTACCTCTCCCCCTCGATCCTACCCCCTTTGGCTTTGTCCACGGGTCCTTTATACACACTCCCTGATGACCCTCCCCCTCCCTTCCCCCAGTATCCCCTCCCACCTCCCCTGGAATTTTCTATTTAATATTTTCAGACCATGGTGAGACCATGGTAAGTGAAACCTCAGATAAGAGGGACTATTTATCAAAATATTATAATTTAGACACAATCAATATAAAAATTATTATTGAGATTTTTAGTTTTTTGCATTAAGTTTGAAAATATACTTGTGTATGTTACACTTACAGCACATCTCAGTTTGGACTAGCCACATTTCAGGCGGTCAGCCGTCGTATATGTGGCCAGTGGTCTCCTTACTGGTCAGCACAGGTCTCACTGTAACTTTTCTTCTGTCTCAGAAAGGCATTGCACTATTTGGCAACTGTTTTCTGATGAAAGTGGCTTAGAAAACAGGCACAAGTCCGTGTCTTTTTGCCCATAATTAACACATATCTAGAGAGGTTTCCTTTGTCAGAAAAACTAACTGTGGGATAAAATATCCTAACCACGAATTCCGACGTAGCGTGTGTGACGTCACCTACACAGCTGACTGCCAGTAATGAAATTGCTTTGTCTTATGGCAGACTTCATAGTCAGGACAAGACAGCATTTCGCACAGACCCGGATGCACTTACACAGAAGCCGCAGAGCTCACCTTGATGCTGCTGAAGTCCACTGCAACGCCGTGTGCGTTGTTTGTGACCGACACTTTCTTGTCCCCTCCCCCCAGTACTTTTCAAGGTCCTAAGGTTTAAAAGGTGAAAGGTGATTGACCTTTAGGGGGCTAGCTCATCTGCTTTACGTTTCATTTTGTGCCGCTGTCCTTTTTCCAGGACCCCTCAATTACCTTCTTTGCAAAAACGGTTATTGTGTGTTAAGGGTCATTACATCTCAGCCATTGGAGGGTCATTATAATCTATTCTAGGACAGTGACCTCAAACTTAATGTGGATGTGAGTCACCTGGGGACCTTGTGACAGTGAGGTTTTGGTGCAGTAGGTAGGAGGCGGGGCCTGAGATTTTGCGTTTCTGAAAAGTTTTCATGTGATGCTCACCGTGCTAGTCCACAGACCATGGAGAAGCAAGGATCTTGTGCTATGGTAAGAAAATGCCAACCTTTGTTAAGTTTTTATCAGCCTGCAGCAAAAAAAGAGAAAAGTAATAATGTAGTGAGTGAAGTTTTCCACCATGCTCAAGGTACTCTTTTGTTTTTCAATTTCTTAAAATTCAGAAACAGTTTCTATCCTGCCTTCCTGTTCCCATGTGTAGTTATTATTATTAGTTTAAATATCCTTTCATGGCAAAATTAAGAAGCTGAAACCCCTATTTATATCTCCAAGTTAATAAAAGAAAATACTTTTACTGATCTACAGACTCCTACAGTCTGAGGCCACTGCACCATCTAAACTAGTGGTTTGTAATTTTCTTGCAGGATTTTGTGTTGCGACAATGACGTGGGTAGGTGTTCGCTGTCACGTTCTCCACTGTGCTCTAAGCTCTGTTTTTCCCCCCACCACTTTCTTCCTCCAGCCTAGCACTGGGTCTGGTGTCTGCCAGTTTCCAGTCAGTATTGTGAGGACGGCATTATGCAGTGTGTCTCAGTGGGACTGGTACTGCTTCCACAGGCAGTTTTCAAAAATCAGGGAGAAGCTAACTTGTTGTCCAAAAGCATGGAGTGTGGCTCAGATGGTTGAGTGTCATCCCACAAAGCAAAAGGACATCGGTTCAATTCCTGGTCAGGGTACATGTCTGGGTTGCCAGCCTGGTCCCCAGTTGGGGTGCGTGCGAGAGGCAACCAGTCGATGTTTCTCTCCCTCTCTCTCTCCCTCCCTCCCCCTCTCTCTAAGAATAAATAAATACAATCTTTAAAACACACAAAAGGATGGAGTGTGTACCGGTGTTTGGTGGGTGGGGAATGGTGGTGCTAACATTCTGTGGTACACACCATAGCTTATACTGTTCATGCTGCAAAATCTCAGGATGCCCCTGTTAGAGAGTCTGTTGGTGGAAAACCTACAAATAATTGCCTGAGCCAAAAACCTAACCCACTTAGCATATAAAGACAAACCATTTTTGGGGACCCATGTTAATATATGAAATTTTCAGTAATGTAACTGCTAAGTATGTTAAAAGTTGTACTTTGATCCATTGGTAACTTAACAAAGATATTTTGGCAAATCTCATCACCAGTAGTAGTGCTGCTTGTGGTGTTTGAACTGTACTGGTACACACTTGTGGGCAATATGATGATTATGAATATACATCTCTTTTCTTCCCCCCACCCGGCCTTTATTTAAAAATAGTGCATGCCTAGGTTGGCTGGTGTGGCTCAGTTAGTTGGAGCATCTACCTGTAGACCAAGGGGTTGTGGGTTTGATTCCTGGTCAGGGCATATGCCTGGGTTGTGGGTTTGATCCTCAGTCGGGTGTGTATAAGAAGGCAACCAATCAATGTTTCTATCTCATATTAATGTTTCTCTCTCTCTCCCTTCCTCTCCCTAAAAGCAATGAAAAAATGTCCTCAGGTGAGGATAAAAAAAAATTAAAAATATCCCACGCCCTGGCTTGTGTGGCTTAGATGGTTGGAATATCATCCCATAAACTGAAAGGTTGTGAGTTTGATCCCCAGTCAGGGCACATACCTAGGTTTTGGGTTTGATCCCAGTTGGGGTGCATAAGGGAGGCAGCCAATCGATGTTTCTCTCTCTCTCTCCTTCCCCGTTACTCTCTTTCTAAAAGCAATAAAAAAATGTCCTTGTACGAGGGAAAAAAAGTCCTATAAAAAGTGTTGCATATATTCAGGTGAATGTCTTTACTTCTTTTAAGTTCAAACTTACGCATTAAAAATAGTTGCAAACATCTTATTGCGTTGTTAAATCATGGTGTAGTCATGCCTATTTACTTCTGAAAATAACGTATATATGAGGTCTGTCTGGAAAAAGTCCAGCCATTGTTAATATAATAAGAATGGTTTCTGCCACATCGATGTAACCTGGCAGCCAAGGAGAGTGGACTGGAATGCACATGTGTGAGCAATGATGACTTCACTGCACTAGGCAATGGGGGTGGTAGAGGCCGTTGAGTGAGCATGTGCACTGTGTGGCCATCACCTTCAAAATGGCTGAGTGAGTAGAACAATGAATCTGCATGAAATTTTGCATTAAGCTTGAACATTTCTCTGTGGAAACTATTCAGATGACTCAGAAGGCCGCAGCTATGGGCAACTGGTGATTGGCAGCTTCATCACAACAATGTGCCCACTCATGCATCTTGTCTCGTGCAGTGGTTTTGGGTGAAACATCAAACCACCCAGGTGACTCAGCTCCCCTACAGCCCAGATTTGGCACCTTGTGACTTCTGGCTTTTTCCAAAACTAAAATCACCTTTGAAAGGGAAGAGATTTCAGACTATTAGTGAGATTCAGGAAAATACGATGGGGCAGCTGACGGTGATAGGGAGAACTGTGTGAGGTCCCAAGGTGCCTGCTTTGAAGGGGACTGAGGTGTTATTGCCTTATGTACAGTGTTTCTTGTACCTTGTATCTTCTTCGGTAAATGTCTCTATTTTCCATATTACATGGCTGGATGCCTTCTGCACAGACCTTTTATATACACACACAATGAAAGACAGTAAAAATTACTTCCCTTGTTTTGCCTTTGTATTAGTTTCTCTCCCTTCCTGTGTGTGCACATGATCTCTCTAGAATCCAGATGTTTGCTTTCGAAAGGTGGCGCTGCTCTGATGGGACCCAGAACCCGTTTCTGTGGAAGCATCCTGGAATCCAGGATTCCTGCATCCTGGCTTTGTCTTGTTTCTGAGAGCTGCTCATTTAAAGCCTCCAAATTCACCACACCAGGGATGTCAAACTCATTTCCACCGGGGATCACATCAGCCTCGCGGTTGCCTGCAAAGGGCTGAATGTAATTTCAGCTCCTTAACAGTTAAGGAGCAGTTACATTTACACAGTCCTAAAATTATTTCGGCCCTTTGGAGGCATCCGCGAGGCTGATGTGGCCCCCAGTGGAAATGAGTTTGACGCCCCTGCACTAGATGACCTGCACCGTACAAGTCACAGAATGTGTTTCGTGAAAGACCCCACACATGGTAAGATGCCCTAGCTTACTTGGTGACTGTTTGCTTAGAGCTCCTCAGAAAGGCAGACTGCCCACCTGAGACCCGCTGCGCTGCTTCCCTTGTGTTTTCAGTTTGGGAAGATGGACCATTTTGGAGGAAGGGATTTGTCGAGGGCTGAGGGATGAAGGGGTGTGCGGGGTGCTGGTGGTGATGGTAGGGTGGTTTTTTTGCATTAAAGTTTGTTGAGTGGGTACAAGTATAGTATGTTTTAGTCTTCCAGGAAAAATTTAAGGTCCTCAGACCAGGGGCCACTGTTGGAAGACGTTTTTTTGCAATTAGGTTGTCTGTTTCAGAGCTATTAACAACAAAACCCATTGAGACTCATGGACTGGGGAGACTTGTATATCTTGCCCAGCAGTTGGCTTGGGTGGCCTGTGGGCTGAGGGGCCAACGGGGAGTCCACAGTGGTGCCGGGAGAGGCTCCTGGGACCAAGTTGAGGAAAGGTGGCAGTGGGTTCCACAGAAAGCCCCTGCCAGCACAAATAATTCAAGTAAGCTTAGATGGGGTAGAATGTTGCTCATTAATTGGAACTAGAAAGACATAGGAGGCTCAAGGGTAATTGGCGCTGGAAGGTCACTGAAGGTGAAGCCACTTAAAATGGAGATCAGCATTTCATGGCTCATATGCATTTAGGGTTTGATTGGGGTTTGGTGTTTTAGAAAGTAACCTGATAATCATGAAAATAAAACTTGTTCTAGTTTTTATATGCGACCGTGTGCTAATTCTTAGAAAAAAGAAATGAAGATTTTTTCATAATAATAATTACTGATAATTATACAGTAACACATATGGTATCCTTCATTTATGCATGATTGTATAGAGGGTCCCTGTTTATTCATTTTTTATTTTTCCAAGGGAATCATAAAAATTTGGTAATCATTTCATTCTCTTGGAAAGCATCTATAAAATTATAGTTTTTTTCCATCTTTAATTGTCAATTATAACAAGGATGCAGGGACCCTCATTTTCTGTGGTCTTATATGTGACAAGCAATTTTCCCAAATCACTTTCATTAATCTCATGAAATGTCTGTTTTGCAAGATTTGTAGTTGATTTGTTTGCATTTTCCTGCCACTGGTGGGAAGGACAAACAGGGAGGAGCACTTGAGTGTGGAACTGGTTTTAAAATTCATTAGTTCTCCCGAGAATATTTTTGAATTATGATAAACTGCATTTGGAGAAAAATGTTTGGATCACCAATTCCCTCATACTCCTCCATTCTTTGTGTATTTTATAATGCCAGTTTGGTGATAGAATCAGGGGCTGGAGTGTGTTTATCCTCTATGCCTTTATCACAGAATATTATGCAGAGTAAGTTTTTAATATATGCTTGTTGAATGGAATTGTTGAATGTCATGAATTTATATTCTGCCATGATTTCGTAATTGCAAAGTTTCTCTGCATTGCTTAAGGTCAACATGATAAAACTTAGCCTCAGATCCTTTTTGTGTTATACTTTATAAGGTAATGTTTTTATCTAAAATTTGGATCAGGACTGTTAAATGTTTGCTTCAAAGAGAACAGTTTGTTCTTTGAAATTAATAATAATTAAAAGAAGCCACACAAACACACACACACACACATTAAATAGCATCTGTGCAGAGAACTTTCCCCTCAACAATATAAGCAATTAAGAAACATGGCCGAAGAAAGGCATGGTGAATTATGAATACTCTGAAAACAATGAAGCATGTTCTCCTGCTATAGAGATAACACTGGAGCTAATGCAAGCGCCATATGCCTAGGGGGGAGATGTCATCGAGACAAACACGTCATTTGTCAAAGTGACATTTAGACGACTGTAAGCAATATTAATCCAGTCAGAGCTGTTGTCAAGCTTAAGTCTAATTTTAAAAGTAGCTATTTTAGGCTTATTTGTATATCGCTGTCTAGTGTAGCAAGTGATTTGAAGCCATCAAACTTTTAGGGTAAAAGATAGAAAAATTGTGTATAATTAATCAGCATTTGGATCTCTTCTTAACCAACTGCTGGAGGTGAACCTTGGTTATTTGAATTATCTTTATTACGAAATATTGGAGGAAGTCAAACTGCTCTCTCCACCTGCGGTACCACTTCTATCCTGTATCATAGATGTATAAACGCAGACAGGCTTTGTGTAAGGTAACAAGTATTCATTTTACCTAATCATCCAAGGGAGCATGAGCCCCGTAAGCAGCTGCCTCCCAGCTGGGACACATACACCTGTGGGAAGAGACTTTGCAAGGGGTATGTAGGCCTGGGTAGTTCTAAGAGAATCTCTTTCTAGCTCCTTAACTTCTGATGCATTCCTTCTGAAAATTACTCTCTCTGGAAACACACCCATGGTTGGGCATCATGCAGAATCATCTTTCCCACCTGTCCTTGTGCTGCCTTCTCCTGTTTTACATAAAAACACACTCTCCTTCATCCATAATCTTACGATGGCATACCCACTCAAGGTTTTCAAAGGCTTGCTCATCCAGAGAAGGACCAGGTCATAGTTTTGAGGTCAGGCAGATCTTAAGGCCTCTCAGCTATTCCCTACTCCATCCATCCATCTTAGTAAGCAATGCATTATTAAGAAAGTTTATTTCTTATGTTTAATAATTATCAACTCTATATTGTTTATTGTGCCTATTAATAATTATAAGTAATTATAATAAATATTAAAGAAATGAAAGATAGGAAAGTAATCATAATAACTGAATTTGGAAGGTAAAACTGAAGCTTAGTTTTGTGGTTGTAGGAAATCAAAGGCATTTAAACAATTTTTAAATCATTTTATACTTTTAGAGAGAGGGCAAGGGAGGGAGAAAGAGAGGGAGAGAAACATTGATGTGTGGTTGCTTCTTGCACGACCCCCACTGGGGACCTGGCCTGCAACCCAGGCATGTGCCCTGACTGGGAATTGAACTGGTGACCCTTTGTTTTACAGGCCGGCACTCAATCACTGAGCCACACCAGCCAGGGCTATTTAAACATTTTAAAGTATGTATGAAACTTTTCGCTCCTGAGAAGTACAATAGAGTATTCCTAAATCAGCAAGTTTTCAAGTATAGATATATGAGGATGAAATTCTAAGGGAAAAGAGGAGTGAAATATGATTTCAAAGAGAAAAGGGTATAATGTAAATTTTCTTAGTCCTTATTCATATAAAACATGGATCATGTTGGAAATGAAATCTCCATGGGATTTAGGCTTCTCTGGACACATTTAAAAGAATAATGTTACGAAAGTTAAAAGACAGCCCGCAGAGTGAGAGAAAATACTTGCACATTATATGTCTGATTGTGGACTAGTATTCATAATATATAAAGAAACATTACAACTCAATAATAAAAAGACAACTGATCTAATTAAAAATTGGCAAAGGATCTAAAAAGACGTTTATCTAAAGAAGACATACAAATTGCCAATACACACACACAGAGCTGCTCACCATGATTAGCTGTCAGAGAGCCGCAAGCCAACACCATAGTGTGATAGCACCGGACACCTGCTAGGGTGACTCGACCAGAGAGGACAGTCACAAGTGCTGGCGAGAGTGTGTGTGGTTCAGGTCCTTTGGGAAACGGTCTGTAGTTTCTTAAATGGCTAACGTAGAGTTATAATACGATCCAGTAATTCCACTCCTAGGGATATGCCCGTGAGAAATGAATAATGTCCACACAAAAACTTCTGTTCCAATGTTCACAAAAGTATTGTTCATAATGGCCCCAAAGTGAGAACAATCTAAATGTCCATCAAGTGATTAATGAATAAACATAAAATGAGGTGTATCTGTACAACAGAATGTTACTAGTTAATCAAAAGAAATGAAGTGTTGATAGATGCTAAAACATGAATGAACTTTGACAACATTGTACTAAAAGAAAGAAGCCAGTCACAAAGGAGTACATATTGTGTGATTCCACTCATGTTAAATGTCCAAAATAGGTAAATCTGTAGAGACAGAAAGTAGATTAATGGTTGCCTACGCCTGGGTGGGGGGGTGGCGAGAGGATGGGGGATGGATGGCTAGGGAGGGTGGGGCACAACTTTGTGAATGTATTAAAAGCCATTGAATCGTATTCTCTCAATGGGTAAATTGTATGGTATGTGAACTATACCTCAATAGAGCTGTTTAAAAAACAATGTAATAATTTTATTTTTAAAATGTTAATGTTTAAAATATGCCAGAAATGACATACTTTGCATCTTTTAATAAAGTTATGATAAAGTGTTCCAGATGTAGCCATAAAATTTTTTAAAAGCACCGTATTTCCACAGTCTTAAATTCCCAGCTTTTTGGATGCATAGCATTTCCTTGAATTGATGCATGATACTTGGCTCATTCTCCCATATAAGGACTTCCTCATATTTTGATATTTTAAATAAAGAAAATTTTTGTACACTGAAATTCTTTTTCTTTTGGCTGTTCTCTTTGGACAAGATTCTAGCTGACATTCGGGAATGAGTAGATTGCTGAGATTTTTAATGTTCCTTTTCTCAAGGCTGAACCAGTTTTTATCATATAAAATGAAATTTTACTGTTTTGTTAAGTATATAGTGTCCCATACCACAGTAAAGGTCGACTTAAATTGTATTTCTATGACTAAGGAAATTGTTATTGAGCCTGTGCTTATTTCCCTTTATGACCTCATGAATGATGAGCATTTTTATTCATTCAGCAGGCATTTATTGAATATCAGCTCTGTGTCAGGACTGTGCCAGATACTAGAGACAGAGAGATGAGAAAGACTTATTTTGCCTGTGCACTCAAAAAAATCCCACACCTCACAGGGAAATAATTAATTATGGTAGATCCAATGAGGGCTTAAATCAAAGTAATAAAAGGTGTTTGAGGAGGAACCCAGAGCATGTGGCCAGTTTTGGAAGAGGTGTGACGTGGAGGGCAGCTGGGAAGATGAGCCAGCCTCTGCCTGGAGGAAAGATGAGGGGCAAAGAGAGGGCATTCTGTGTCGGATGCGTGTTACAGATGCAGCCAGCAAGCACCGTGACCAGGGCAAGGAGTTCTCAGGGGTTCCCTGAGCCTTTATGTTTCCTATTTATTCATGAGTATGTGCAGTTTTTGTTGTTTTTAATATGCTCCCATCCTTTGTATTCCATTCAAATATTAATGTTAATTTTTGTCACATTTAAGGCATTTTGTTTTAGTATGTTCTTTTACTTTGTATTTTAGCCATTTCTCGTCTTTTACATTCTCATCACATAGGATTATGATTACTTGTTTTGATGTGCACCATATGGAAACTTCATAATTCATAAAACTATAAGTTTGGCTGATCCAACAGTAGCAAAATCTTATTTCTGAAAGCGCTTTTCTCACTGAGTGCTGAGAAGATTGTAAAATGTACGTGGAGCCTGCATTTACCACGTCAAGGCTGTTTCCGTGTCTGACCCTTTTATGACAACGCAGCCTGACATTAGCCTGGTGGCTGCTGAGTCAGGAAGCCAGAGGGCAGTTTCTCTTTTTTTGCTCATCTTCTGAAGGTAGAGTGGCTTAATTTATTTACCCGAAGAACCAAACCAACACCCTACAGTCTGGATTTGTGGCAGCGGTCAAGGAACAAAGTCGTTCCCGTCTCGACAGCCCGAGATTTGTTAGTGTTTCAGCCACACAGTAGACGCTAAGGAGTGAGAACAGACCCCAAATGGAAAGGGGATTGCTATGGACTGAATTGCGTCCCCGTCAGATTCCTCTGCTGAAGCCTGAACCCCAGGGGGACTGTATTTGGAGATAGAGCCTCTATGGAAGCAAAGTCAAATGAGTGCGTAGGGTAGGCTTTGACTGGGCAGGACTCATGTCCTCATAAGAAGAGGCCCCAGAACAGAGAGCTTGCTCTCTCTGCACCACATGAGGACACAGTGCAAGCCAGGGAGGGAACTCTTACCACAAACTGAATCCTGCCAGATCTTGGTGTCGGATTTCCCAGCTTCCGGAACTGTGAGATGATAAATGTTTTTTGTTGTTAAGCCACCTAGTTTATGAGATTTTGCATGGCAGCGTGGGCAGTATCAAGCAGGGATAATGATAATTGAAACAATTATTGATTGCGTAATGTACGTTAATTTTGAATTTCCGTGCAGTAAACTATGAGTTAAGCCTTATCTTTATCTCCATTTTACAGGCAGGGAATGGGGTGATTAACTTGTCTCAGGTCTCTATGTGGGGAAATGAATCTGTGAATCCCTGTTGAGCTCATGTCCAATTTGAGGAAATAGCTGTGTGTAGTTCATTTACATATTTTAGAGGGGAAAAACCCAAATAATAACCAACCGCAGATAGAGTACAATGCGTTTCCTGCTCAAATAAGCTTGGGATGAACATTTAATATTCAAGTCTGAGAAATCTTTCAGTGAAGAAACCTGTTGAACTTTAACTTTACCCTCATGTATTTTAGACTAGTTCCCAGGGGCATCCTTCCCTGCCCCCTGTGGTTCGCTGTGGAGAACCTTCCATGGACACCCACTCAGGCAGTATGGCCTGGAGAGTCATAGACTGGGCACTGGGCCACCAGAGGCCTATTTAATTTATCGTGTACTTACACGTTTGAGCATGGACACTTGCTAAAATTGATTGAACTAAAAAGGTAATGTGACTATGTATTTATGTTCCTTCAAAAAAATCAGTTGAATTTAGCTTTTACTTTTGCATGAAGATTAGGCAAAAATCACAAGGTACATAGTTATAAACTTTATACTTGTTACCTCTAAGAAAAGAAAGTAGATGCTTTTATAATATAAAACTGAGCTGCTTTGATTTTATTGAGCACCTGCCATATCTCAGGCTTTTTGTAGGAAATGATGAGGGTCTCAATCTTATGGAATGTATGCTCTATGGAGATGTGGAGATTAGGGGTAATTGGTGTCCTTTTCAACATGCTTTTGTGTATATATATATATATATATACTTTTGCCTCACCCTGTACGTCCCTACAAATTACAATGGTTGGAAGGTTTTTTGCACATTATGACTTTGAGCACTTGGCCTTTTCTTGATAAATAAGTCTTCAGTTTTTGGGTCTGTCCTTGGTTTACAATCTGTCTACAAATATTGTAAACTTCATTTCTCATTAAACAAATGATGATTTCCCTTTAAGCAACTTTAAAATTACTCAAGAAATTCATTCTACATTTTTCCCCTTTTTCTGTAACTCAAAAGGAGTTTAAAAAATTCTAGACATCTGCCAGGTTTGCACTGAAAAAGAATCTGAGCATCTGTGTGAAGGTGCGGGCAGCGCTGCCTGGGGGGTTTTCTATCAAGTCTCCTGAGGACAGTGCTTAAATAATTTGTAAAGAAAATGCGGAGTGTTTTCCTCCTTTTTAAATAGGTCATGACACATGTTTGATGACACTTCCATGAGTGGTTTAGACGCTACACTTATTCATAGTTGGGTGAACAAACGCACCCTCACCTGGTCGCAGGTACAAGCTCATGTCAAGACACAGAGGTCTTGTCTTTGACATTTTGGCCAAAAGAGAAAAAGAAGGTTCTTTTGATTGCATTCCTTTAATTTCCCTTCTAGTTCTACACACACCTAGAGTAAGTAACAGTCACTTACTCGATGACATCTTTTGAACAAATCATTGATCTGGGACATGCTCACTTATGCTCAGGAAGGGTGTGGCTAACAGAGAAGGAAATCTCGCTGACATCTTTGGGTGGGGGGTAGTGGGCAGGAGTGGCCAGACTTTTCCTATCAGTTGTCTGCGCTCGCGATGACTCCCCTTCGCTGATAAAATGAGTTCTGACTTTTTAAAAATTTCTTTAACCGTGGCACTCTGTGCCCACACGTTCAAAGAAAGGCAATTCTAGCACCTTTCATGATTCACAGGGCCTAGGGCAGGGCTAGCCCGTGGAAGCCTTCAGTTGTTGAGGGGGTGGTTTGCATTAGGATGGCAAGACAGCTCTCATTCCCTGATGAGGGAGAGGACTCGGACCATGTGAAGGGCCTTCTCTCTCCCAGAGACGGTTTTTAGTGATCGAAGTGCACGGGAGGGTCTGAAGCCCAAAGTCTGGCTGCTTTGATGGACTGCGTTACAGAGTAGTTGAAAAATGTAGCTTAAGCCTTTATTTTTTCTTCTGTTCTGCATTCAGCTCTTTCACTTACTTGAAGAAAGTTAGGGATGTAATTAATATATGCACGCAGCACAGAAGAACACAGTGAAAAGTTTCCTCCTACCAAGTTCCTAGTGTCCCTCCCGAGGGGCAGCTTTCAACAGCGTTTTGAAAACTTCTTCTAGACATTTGTTAAGCTTATAAATCTCCCCCCACCTTTGATACTAATGGGACGTATCTTGTTTTTCTTTCTATTGATATATCTCGTGGGTGTTTCATATCAGCTCATGTATAAATCCAACTCATTCTGTTTACAGGTTGCACACTATTCATTGCATGGTTGCACAGCTGCTTATTTACCCATTGTTAAAAATCGGTGAACACTTAGATCACTGGTAGGATTTTGTCCTCACAAACAGAGGTGAGCGGACAGTTTTGCTCACAACGGGAAATGCTGAGTCGCACAGGCTATGTAGAGTTACAGTTTTAATATGTGTGGACAAACTTGCCTTTCGAGGAGCGCGCTGACTCACACCCCCACCCACCATGTCTTTTTCTCCACCCTATGTTCTGATGTGTTTTCTGAAACTTGCAGACTTTCCCAGTCTGGCACATGCAAATTAATGCTCTACTAGTTGTTTTAAATTTGCATACTTTAGTTATTAGTTGGGTTGAGCATGTTTTCTATTTTTTTTTAATCCTCACCCAAGGATATGTTTATTGATGAGAGAGAGAGAGAAAGAGGAGAGGAAAGAGGAGGGGAGGGGAAGGGAGGGGAGGGGAGAGAAACATTGATTGGTTGCCTCCTGTACTTGCCTTGACCCTGGGATCGAACCCACAACTTTTTTTGGTATACAGGATGGTGCTCCAAACAGCTGAGCCCTGTCCCCAAGGTGGAACATCTTTTCTTCTTAAGTTTATAAATTATTTAAATTCTTTTTTCCTGTGAACTCCGGGCTCCTTCCAATTCTGATGAGAATGACTGCACAGTGTTTTGGGGGACACGCAGAGACCTGTGTCGTATCTCATCCCGCCTGCTGATTGGTGAGGAATATCTCATGACCTTTCATGAGGAATATCTCATGACCTTTCATCATCTGCTTGACTGTGTCTGGTGTTAGGGGACTTAAAACCTCATGGGCATCTAATTCCTCTGTTGGCTTTAAATGACAGGACATTCAAAATATGTTCAAAGAGTAGCTGAATTTATAGAGAGGCTGGGAGCAGGTACACTCTTGAAATAAACCATAGTACTGAAGCTAGAAGATTCGCCCAGGCCCAGGCTGGAGACCAGAGCATTCAGGTTTGGTGAACTTCGTTCGTTTGCGCAATGAGACATAACCAAGGAGAGCTCTTTGTGGAGTGTTAATTATCTATCACTCCACAATAAGTT
This sequence comes from Macrotus californicus, assembly GCA_007922815.1. Classification (NCBI taxonomy): domain Eukaryota; kingdom Metazoa; phylum Chordata; class Mammalia; order Chiroptera; family Phyllostomidae; genus Macrotus; species Macrotus californicus. Next base: position 16,976 of record VMDR010003095.1, on the reverse strand, counting down.
AGCCCTAAACTTATTAAAGCAAACAATAAACAGCTAGTGCCTCACAGAGTGTCTGTTGGTCAGGAAGTTGGGAATGCAACCTAGCTGGTGGTTCTGGCCCCGGGTGTCTCAGAGGCTGCAGTCAAGGTGTTGTTTGGGGCTGCAGGCCCCGAAGGCTCTCCTGGGCCTGGAGGGTCTGCTCGCACCATGGCTCGCTCACATGTTGGCAGAAGCCCCCGGTTCCTCGCCACATGAACAGACCGCTGCAGAGCTACAGAGAATGTCCTTAGGTTCTGGTGGCTTCTTTCAGAGTGAGTAATACGAGAGAAAGCAAGATGAAAGCTACTGTGTCTTCTGTGACCTCAGAAGCCCCACGCAGTCATTTCTGCAGTGTCCTTTGGGTGACAAAGGTCAGCCCCATGCAGTATGGGAGGTGACTACGCAGGAGTCTGATTGCTGGGAGGCAGCCATCAGTGGGGCTATTCTAGGCGAATGGCTGCCCTCTGGCCCCTGAGGACTCGCCTCTCTCTTATCTGCAAAACAAGATACACTCATTCCTCTCAGGGTCCCTAAATCTCATCCCAGTACAGAGGCCGACTCTTTGTATAGGAGCATTAGAAGATATTTTAACAGATTTTGGAAGTGCTAGGACTCTATGAAGAATTTTCCTTTGTCAGTCAAGAAATTGTTGCATTTGGGTAGTATTTTTTTTTTAGGCTCTATCCTATAAAATTTCTGGCCAGAATAAATAGGAAATAGATTTATAATCCTGACAGGGGAAAGGCGTTCTAGTGAAATATTCCAACTTATTTTTGGTCAGGAAAGCTTTATGACACTCTCTAGTTCTCGAAAGTGAAGGCTAGGTTCCTGGAAATCCCATTTGGAGAGTTCTCAGTCGAGGAACTTGAAACCTAAGAGGGAAAATGAGGGCGTTAAACTGCTGGCTTTTTGCTTGTGGTTCAGCTTCAAGCCCACCATTTCATATTTTGTTTCGTGAGGCTAGGGCCGAGCTCTGTGAAACACATTTCCCAGGTTCCCTTGCCAGCTGGATTCCTGTAGGGTTCTGGCAGGAGGAGACACTGGCGGGCCATTAAAATGTAGGAAAGGGGAGAGGAGGGTTGCTGTTTTCAGCTCCAGTCAGCAGTTTCCCTGTGGCCTGCTAGAACTTTTAAGTCTATAGCTTCTTTAAGATTAAAAAAAAAAATAGTTTTTATTTATTTATTTTTAGAGAGAGGGGAGGGGAGAGAGAAAGAGAGGAAGAGAAACATTGATGTAAGTGAGAAACATTGTTTGGTTGCCTCTTGTACGCACCAAAATCAGGGACCGAACCTGCAACCCAGGTATGTGCCCTGACTGGGAATCGAGCTGGTGACCTTTTGCTTTGCAGGATGATGCCCAACCACCTGAACCACACTGGTCAGGGCTCTTTAAGATTTTCAGCATCCTTTTGACCCATCAGTCCCACTTCTGGGAATATATCCGAAGGAACCCAAAACACTAATTCAATAGAACATAAGCACCCCTATGTTCATTGCAGCATTATTTATAATTGCTAGATATGGAAGCAGACTAAGTGTCCATCAATAGATGAGTGGATAAAATAACTATGGGACATTCACACAGTGGAATACTACTCAGCTGTAAAAAAGAAAAATTTACCCTTTGTGACAGTATGGATGGACTTGGAGAACATTATGCTGAGTGAAATAAGCCAGTCAGAGAAAGACAAATACCATATGATTTCACTCATATGTGGAATCTAATGAACAAACTGAACTAACAAGCAAAATATGGACATACTCACAGAGAGCAGGATGACAGCTAAGGGTAGGGGGAGTTTAGGGGATGGAGGCATTGAGTAAAAAGGAAAAAGGACTCCTGGACATGGGCACCAGTGTAGGTTCTCTTAACCCCATAACCCGCTTTGCTTCTTGAGCCCTAAGGTTGTAGCTGCTTCTAGCAGTTACTAATATCAGTGTTATCTCTCTGTCCCCTTTTTACTTTTTCAGTCTCCCAACACCTATGTCATCAGTTTCCTCTTTAGTCTTTGCCATTTGAAATACCTAATATCTGAGGTTTTTGCATTGCTATTGACTGAAAGAGTTACTAAGGTTTCTAAATATGTCATCCTCACAATTACAGTGGCCTGTTTATAGTTTTCTTTCTTGCAAGATCATAGCAAGAAGCCATTGTTCTTCTTCATCTGGTTCCTTGTCCAGATGTTTAGTGTGTTTCTGATTTTTAGTGCTCCTAAGTGGTTAACTTCATTTTACAGATGTATACTCGTGAGCAATCCTACTTCCTTTTTCCACTGTGGTTTTAGAGATGCAGGTTAGCTAGGATGCCTGAGTAGTTTCCACTAATCTATTTAACCCCAGCACTTCCCTCATTCATTCTCAATACAAAGAAGTCTACATATCCTTGGCTCTACTTGGTCCTGCCTGAGCACCTGCTGTTTGAGCCTTTTCTCTCTTTCTTTTTCTTTGCTTTAGAGAGAGAGGAAGGTGGGGGGGAGAGAGGAAGTGACAGAGATACCGATGTGAGACAGAAACATTAATTAGTTGCATTCTCATATGTCCCCTAACCAGGGATCGAACCCACAACCTGGGCATGTGCCCTGACTGGGAATCAAACCTGCAGCCTGTTGGTCTACGGGCTGATGCTTCAACCTACTGAGCCAACCAGCCAGGGCTATTTCCCTTTTCTATGGCCAACTCCACATCCCTCTTTTTCTTATTATCCCCAATTGGAATTACTCATAGTTTGTGTATATTAAAATTCAAAGCACTTGCTGAGATGTTATATCTGCTGAATTACTTGAGTTTTACATAAGAACTTCTGCATGAGGAGGCATAATTATATTAACTTACTGAATCAAGTGAGCATTTTATAGACCAGAGAAAAATAGAAAAATAGCTAGTGATTTCATTCCATGATATCTCTGGTCTGCAGATTAATAAATTAATTAAGCCTTTTTACTTTTACTAGAGGGGTTGCATGTTTCCTTAGTAAACATTTCTCTTGTTGCCCGGTTTGCATAGCTCTCTACAAAGCAGGAGCATTGAGGGATAGCAGAGGAGTCAAACGGCCCTGCTCTTGCCCCTTGAAAGACTACACCCTGTACCTGAGGAGATGTAACACATGCCTTAAACAGCTACGGGACCCAGATAAGTGTAAGATGATGGGATCGAAACCACAGGGAGCGATATGTTGTGGGACATACAGTAATGCTGCTTCCTGCACACAGGCACTCAGCCCTTTATATTGTCTCACTTAGTCCTGTTTTGTAACTGGTGAATCTGAGGCTTGGAGGGCAAAGCATTCGCCTGAGGATGCACATCTACAGAGGGACACAGTTTAGAATTTGAACCCTTGGTGGACCCGAGTCTGAAGATGGTAATAGGCAGAAGGGAAGGTTGCGTGCTCTTGTGTTGTGCTTGCATGCATGCGTGTTTTAAGAGGTGCTGGGTAACTTCCATGTACTTGCCTTGGTCCGTTCTCCATCCTTCTCCATCCCGCTTTGTGCCCTGGGTGGCTGACCTGTGTGGGTTACGTCAGTGGACGCCCTTGCCCTTCAGCTTCCAGAGAAAGTCCACCATGGGAAGGACTCAGGAGATCATAGGGCAGGTGGAGAATGATGTTGGGTGTTTATTCCTCCACATCTTTCCTGCTGGGTCTCAGCCTGTTGGCTCCTTCCCTTTGACTTTTCTCTGTGTCTCTGTGTCTGAATGCCAGGAATCACTCTCAGCCCTTGACCCTTCCAGCACAGAGCGGATAATGATTCCTTCTTGTTGGTAGCACTGACCCTGCCCTGACTTTAAAAGTTGTCTCTTCACTTGAACTCGTCAATGTTATTTAATTCCTGGATTCTTGTAAAAAGTTATGTTTTCCAAATTAAGATGTGGAATTTTGAAAGAGAGTGGATTGTTTTTTAAAAAAAAAATGTTGTCTCTTGATCAAACTCAGTTTGAATGTGTTCTTCCCAGTTTGAGTATATCATATGCTTCCTGCTGAGACTGGTATGAGGAAGTCCTGGTAAGGCCTTCCTTCCTTTCTCTCTTTCGTCCTTTCCCAGTATGTCCTGCATAGAGGATGAGAAATAGCTAAGACATGGTCCTCGCACTCAGGGAACCTAAAGGTGAAAATAATAATCTTTTATTAATAATAACAGAAATGAAAGCTACTACTGTATTACAGAAGTGGAGTGACGGGGTGCTGTAGCGCATGAAATGAGCAGAATACTCAAGGTGGAACGTAGCCAGCAGTCCGCAAGTTGGTTGCTCTTTCTTTCTACCTGTACATTAGCTTTGTCCCCTGGACCGAATTTAGAAAAAGCTTATCTTTATTTAATTAATAAAACAACATCAAGGATGGTGTAAGTCTTTTTGAAAAAGTAACTGGAAGTGTGGTTTTAAAACTCATCATGTTCACTGAAAAGGTAAGTTCACTGTAAGAGTTGTCAATCAAATGAACTTCTGCTTGCACCCCTAGATTTAAGATGCACGTGAAGTTTGATGAAGTCTGTCAGTCCACACCTTGTACCTGTTCTTGTGTTTTGTACTTGTTTGTTACTTAATATTTCCTGTACCATGACATGTTCAAAGATAGATGCTAAAATTCCTTTATAATACAAAAAACAAGTATCTAAATGTAAACAAATAAAAATTAAATTAAAAAATTAAAACCTAAGATTTTTTTCTGAAAGTTTGGGCCCAACATGTGGGTGTGCATTATATGCGGGAGCGTATTATGCATGGACAGACACCGTAGCTCAAGTCCATCATTTACATTGGGGTTCACTGTTTGTGTTACACAGTTCTGTGGGGTTTGGCAAATGTCCTATGTGACGTGCATCCACTCTCGCAGCATCATACAGAATAGTTTGCCTGCCCTAAAAATCCTCTCTGCTCCACCGGTTCTCACCTTGTCCCCTCCCTCAACCTTGGCAATGCTGGTGTTTCTGCTGTCTCCATGTTTGTGCCTTTTCCAGACTCTCACATGGGATTCATGCACTACGTAGCCTTTCCAGTTTGGCTTCTTTCACTTAACACTTAAGATTCCTCCGTGTATTTCTGTGGCTTGATAGCTCATTTCTTTTTATGGCTGATTAATATTCCATTATGTGAGGTACCACAGTTTGTCCATTTACCCATGGAAGGACATCTTGGTTGCTTCCAGTTTTTGGCAACTATGACCAAAGCTGCTCTAAACATTTGTGTGTAGGTTTTTGTGTGGACACAAATTTTGGACTAGCCTCCCAGGGTTGAAGATGTAACTGGAATTTTGGAAGGTCTATTAGGTTTTTTTTTTTTAACAGCCCGGAAAAAATGTAGTTTTTGTCTCTGTCAATGTTCAGCTCTCACCCTGTTATAATGGCCTGATTGATTAGATAACCACTAAGGCCAAGGATCCAACATCAAAAGATAACACAGGAAAAGGAAGTATTTCTGGAGTAAATTACTCATTCTTAGATGTGAAGTCCAGTCTGTAATCCAGAAGAGGAGTTTCTTTGAACTGGTCACAGCCGAGGGCAGATATTGCCGGACACACTGAAGCTTAGTTTATCACTTAATCACATACTGAATATCTGACATTAACAAATCGGGTAAAATACTTACCTTTATAATTTCATAGGAGCAATTTATTTGATGACTGATTTCAGATGAGGAAAGTAAACACATTACAAATGCATATCTGGTGTATGAACACATCTCTGGAATGTTAATGTGACTCTCCCTTACTTTGGAGTAAGCAAAGAGCCATTCTTTCAAGACTTCCTGTGGGCACCGTATTTCTGCCAAGGGGTCTGATGGCCTGGGAATGTGCCAGCCTTTCTTCAGCGACGTTGACTCACGCTCAAACACCCTTAGAGTTTCTCGTGGCTTGTTTATATCTTCTGGATCAGTGTAGGTGGGTGCTGAGCCAGAACATATAAATTCTCATCTCAAATCACCTAACTCTGAGTGGTGTAACTTCAGGAAAATCACTTGAACTTTTTTGTGTTCAGAGAGTAGCAAGCTCCCTCTGCTGCTGGGGACATTATGAAGGTGGATTAGCCCAAGATTTTTAAAGCACTTAAAGCTCCCCAGGGAAAAAAGGGCCTTGCAACTTCCAGGCACCATTACTGGGTATATTCCAGCTGGAATAAAGCCAGCGAAGTGCACTCCCTTTAAAGCCAAATGCTCTCACCCTTTTCTTCCGAGGACGCCACTTAGCTCCTTCGTGGGGGTAATAGATCTTGAACATGAAAGCATTTCAGTTGCAATGGGGGATGTTTTGATTTATAATTCAATATTCCATCATAAATCTGGACTCATTATCATTTTGGTATCTGGACCTAAAGTCATTATACACAGTGGCCCAGAACCTTCCTCATCCTGAACAAGGGTGGACAGGTGCTCCTGCCTGGTTCTGCAGAGCCCCTAGGCGGGGCTTCTCCATCTGGTCTGGCCAGTTTAATGGAACCATTCCCGTCTGTAGGGTTCTCCATGGAGCCCAAAGCATCTGGTGTGAACATTGGAGAGTGCTTTTCTCATTTCTTACAATTTTTAAGGAAAATCATAAAAGACGTGGCAGTATTTTATATCTGCCATTTTTTTCTGTTTCTTAGAAAATGGCTAAAGCAGTGACACAGCAGCCCGAGTTCGGGCTGCTTTCTCCTGACATCGGCAGCACAGTGTGAACTGGAGACAGTTGCAGAGAAATAGATATTTTAAAATGTTTTCTAAAAAGTATAGTTCATGGATGAGAAATTGGCATCACAAGTCTGTGGTTGATTTCAGAGACCACTGTTGTTCATTTACCATATTTTGCTGTGTATAATGCGCACTCATGTTTTTGGCCCATACTTTAGGGAAAAAAAATCTTGTTTTAATTTTATTTTTCTATTATTAATTTATATTTAGATACTTTTTTGTAGCATAAAGGAATTTTAGCATTTTTCTTTGAACATATTATGGTACAAGAAATTTTATGTAACAAATAATTATAAAGCATAAGACTAGATACAAGATATTTCAGGCACTACCCATGTATAATGAGTATCCTTATTTTTCCCTCAAAAATTTGAGCCAAAAAAAAATGTCACATTATATACGGCAAAATATGGCACTCAATGCCTTCTCCTTTTCATTTTGCAGTAATAGGAGACTGTCACGGTTTTACACGGTGGAAGTTCTCAGGTGATAGGCAGGCGGCTTTCGGTGGTTGATGCTGTGAGTTTCTTCAGCCAGATGTAGGAGTTTAGAGCTCCGTGTAAAGTTTATCAGGAGTTCATTGGAGTGTCTCTAGGCCTCTATTGCAGTGAGGTAAAAATGTTCTGGATCTGCAGACATTCATCTTTTGATACTTTTTCTCAGTCTATCCTGTCCAGTACTGTAGCCACTAGACACCTGTGACTACTACTCACATGAAATGCAGCTCATGAGGCTGCAGAACGGAATTTTTAATTTTAATTGATTTAAATTTAAATAACTGCATGTGTACTGTGTGGGATAGCACAGGTCAGATGAGTCATTTCATTACCAAAGGCCTGTCTTAAATTTTCTCTTAATGTCCTGGCAGACTTAACAACAACAACAACAACAACAGTTTGTTGAGCATCTGTCTACCTTGTGCTAGAGATGACACTGGATGTTTGATTTTCATGGTTTACAACAATCCCGTGAACTCCTGTTTTACTGGGAGGAAACTAAGGCCCAGGGAGCATGTGACCCTCAGCCAGGGTCGTAGGGCTGGTCCATGTGTTTGCTCTTTATTTTGTCACAGGTCTAATTTCAGTTCAAACTGTTGGGTCCGTTCTCTTGTAGAATGCCTCTCAAGTTGGGTTTCTTATGATTAGATTGAAGTTTTATATTTTTATCACCCTAAAATAAAACCCCACACCCACTAGCCGTTGCTGCCCATCTCTCTTTTCCCCCAGCCTCTAGGAACCATGAATCTTTCTTTCTTTATAGATTTCCCTCTTCTGGAGATTTTATGTAAATGCAATCATTTTCTCCAGTCATTATGACTGGCTTCTTTCAATTAACATAATGTTTTCGAGCTTCATCCTTGAGTATGAATTAGTACTTTGTTCCTTTTTATGGGTGAATAATATTCCATCACATGGATAGGCCACATTTTGTTTACTCATTCATCAGCTGGTAGAAATTTGGGTTGTAACTATAATGCTCTTTGGTTATTATGAATAATGCTGCTATAAACATTCATATAAAGTTTTTGTGGGGATACATAGTTTCATTTTGCTTGGGTATATGCCTAGGAGTGGAATTGCTGGGTCAGATGTAACTCTGTTTAGCTTCTGAAGCAGGGGTAGTTTGTTTTTGATAAATGTGATTTGTTCTTCATTCTTTCTTGTGGTTTCTGTCTACTAGTGAATTAGGGTTACAGTGAAGTGTAGATTCCAGACAACGATAGTAGTGTATCTGAAACTCTCCTTTAGCGCCAGGTAAGACATTACAAAAAATAATCAATACTTTTTTTTTTTTAAGATTTGTGCACACACATTTGGGATTTAAAAACAAAAATGCCAGGCAGTGTTCTTTCTTATGTCTTTCTTCATACTTTTGTTTTAGAAAGTACATATATAGGCTGGTTTTTGTAAGTGGCATTCCCAATATAATGCGGACAGCAGGAGTCTGCAGATTGTTGGTGGAATATCAGTTGAAATAAGAATCTGCACTTTTAAATGAGTTTTAAAGATAGTTGGTGGGGGGATTTATGAACCTAAAGCAGTGCAATAATCTCTGTTGGTTTGTGGCATTTTTCTTGTCCTTATTATGTGCAGACCCTGACGGGTTGCACTACCTGCCTGCCTGTTGAAGTGTCTGCAAGAAACAGCAGAATTTTAAGGCACTATAGCTTCTTTTTATTCAATAAATGGACATTTCTTGCTGAGACAACAGAAGTCTGAGACGACTTTAAAAAACTACATATAGTTTAACTCTGTGAATGTTGCCAGAAATGACCTTATTAAAATAAAGTTAGAATGTACTTGGGTCTGTACAAGCACTGCCCCTAATTATAGTACAGTTGGTTTAAAGAGGGGAAAAAGTCACAGGGTAAAACCCCTCCTCCCACTTTTGTGATATCTCCTGATGTTTCCTCTTTTATCTGAATATTTTCTATTGTTTATTTTCTATTAGGTGCTAAGGAGGTCACAAAACTATATGTTGTGCTTGTCTTTAGGGAATTCATGAAAATGATACAAGACAGAAATGGAGAAAAAGCGCCAGGAATGATAACAAAGGGCTGTGGGAAAGTTTCAAGTGGTTCAGAAAGAACTCAGCAGTCTGGGGTCCGTGGAGGGGAGGGAACCCTGGAGCTGTCTGGGGAGTGTGGTGTGTGTGTGTGTGTGTGTGTGTGTGTGTGTGTGTGTGTGTAAGTCCTTGGTTGACTTTGAAAAGACTTTTTTAGAGCAGCTTTAGCTTCATGCTAAAATTGAGGAGAAGGCAGAGATTTCCCATATATCTCCTGTCTCTCTACGTGCATAGTCTCTCCTGTTATCAACACCACTCCCAGAATGGTACAATTATTATTATTTTTTTTTACCAAGGATAAATCTTGGATTGACTCTCCCCTGACACTTATTTGTTTGTTTGTTTATTTATTAATTACTTTTATTTTTATTGTTTCAGATTGACTATAGTAAAAGTACTGCCTTATTAATTTGGACCCCACTAACTAGGAATTTTTTTTTTGTGTGAAATGATTAAGGATTAAGCTTAAATTAATGCTATCAGTGACATCAACCAAGTGTTTGACCTGTTTGAAGATGATGGTTTAAGGAATGTCCACAATGAAGGATCCGTGGATAGTCATTCCAGTGACATTGACTGAGTGTGCAGAAGGTTGAGAAAGAAGAGTGTGAGGGCTAAGAACACAGATTCGAGCACCAGACGCTCTGGGTTTAAGTCCTGGCTCTGTTGTTTACTAGCTCTTTGGCTTGGGCAAGTTCCTCAACTTCTCCGAGCCTCAGTTCCTTCTTCTGTAAAACGGTAGTAATGATCTTGCTTACCTCATAGCATTGCAGTGAGGATTGAATGTGTTAATACACATAACTGCTTAGATCTTTGCTTGGTACCTGGTAAACTCTCATTAAGCGATGACTGTTATTCATGTGTTCTAGCACTGTGCTAAGTGCAGAGGAGAGATGTGAGGGAATTTCTGGCAATAAAAATCTTATAGACTAGCAGGTAAAGGAACATGTATTGCTCTATAATATACCTATAGCTTTAGTATAACACAGTACAGATAGGTGCATGCTTTCTAGTTTATACTTTAAAAATGGTAGTCGACTCAGTGGACTTTCAGAATCTAGTATGAATCCTTTCAGATAACAGAAAAGTAGTAGCTTTTCATCTGACGTTCTCTGCGGTTTAGACTTTTCCATGAGTTCTAAACGACCTCCCCCTCGTTGGATCAATTTAGTGAAATATGCCCATTTGGCCCACTGGGGAAATGCACACCAGCCTTTACCCTCACATCCCAGGAGAGTGTAGAGGTTTCTTGAATATTCTTTTACAGCCCGGCTGCAACGCGGTGGCTGCTGAGTCTAAGAAGTAGCGACGGGCAAAACCATGGCATGAAGCCACCACATGAGGGGCCCTCAGCCGCACCACCTAGCCCCTGGAGACAGGACAAACGTTGGTCATTGGGTCATTTCCCAGTGATTCTGAAGCCTTTCCTGACAAAATGTTGAAACACAAGTAAATTGAATTCCGTGTCTGTTACAAGATTCCATTGAAACCTTTTGAGAGTCTGAGGTTTGCCTACTGAGGTCCACTCAAGCTGAAATGAAAAACGACTATGTTTTGCAACCTTTCTGTTAGCAGAAGGTACCCATGACTACCGCTTTTCTTTTTCTAGCTTCGGTGCCATTTTAGAGGTGTGCTGACTAGGGCCGCCGCAGTGCACAACTCCAGGGGGCCATCCTCTTAGACGGTTCACATAAAGTGCACCCCCTAGAATGAGTCGTGCAGCATCCGGACTGCACAGCTGCAAGTGGAGGCCCTCCTGCTAAATTCGGCTCTTAGTCTTGTTTTAGAGCCTATTGTTACAAGTTCTTTGGAATGTGTGCTGGTATTATAGATGAAATGGGGTCTTTCACTAGATGCGGCCTTCAGCTCCAAAGACTCAGATAACCCTTTTTAACCATGTGCCTTCTATGCCTGGTAGCGTTAGCTCCAACTCTCATTGTTATCACCCAGGTTAGGATCAGATGCCTTATCCCTGCAATGCATCTGGTGGCTGGTTTGAAGGATTTCTGACCCTTGTGTGCTGGGACTTCACTAAGCATTCTTCACTTTAAAGCCTGGTTTGTTACTACAGCCGCTATGGCTGGGGTCGATCCTTCTGTTGTCACTTGAAGGGCTGTGGGGGTTACAAATGTATTGATGCTTGTGTGCAAGAGGCTGCTTCTACTTTATGCAGCAAGGCGGCTGGGCTTCCAGCTGCTCCAGGCGGGGTCCGGAGCAACTGCACCAGCTGCCCTGGGAGCCGCCAAGGCCCTTGCCGGCATTACAGAAGGATTAAGCATGCTATTTGCTAGAGCTGTGTCTGGCAAGAGTCTTAGAACACTTCCAGGAAAGAAAAACAAAATCGCATTTCAACAAAGGAGTAAGAAAAGTTGGCCCTTATCTCCATGAGGTCACTTCACTTGGGACAGAAAGTTTGTGTGCTCTTTATTTTAACCAATTTTGTAGGTACCCCCGGGAATACTTCAAGCTTGTGATTCTAACTTAGAGAAATTAGAACAATAATTTTGTGGTGATTGGAAGGAACCACGATGATGCATTTTGTGCATATAGGTCATTAGAAATTTACATTTATTCCTAAACAAAGTAGATCACAATTCCTGCCCAGATTTCTTTTTCTTCGTGTTTTGTAGTCAGGAGTGGTGGTGCAAAGCAAGTGTGTTGATTGGAACCACAGACGTTTGGAACTGGAAGAAACCCTGCTATCATTATGAAAGACTCGTTTTGCAGGTATCAAAGCCCAGACCCTGAGGAGCCACATAGCTGTGTGCGGTGGCCGCTGGTGGGCAGTGGAATCTGAGGCAGCACCCAGGCCGTGCTGTGCCAGTGAAATGAGTCCTGCTCAGTTCTCTCCCTGGGTCAGGTGTCCTCGGAGAGGGCAGACCTGCCAGGGTGTTTAAAGAGCCCTTCTGTGCAGTGGGGCTGATTTTCGTTTGAACAATGCTTTACTGGGGTGGTGTGCAATAATGCTTATAAGAGGCCCTATTACTTACCAGAAGAGTGACTTGAATAGTTAACCTCTCTGTGCTTCAGTCTCTTAATCTGCAGTCACATATACTTACACTAATGCAAGGATGCTCCGACCTAATACTTGTGAAGTGCAGCAGTGCTGGGCCCAGAGTAGGTGCTATACAACCATGAGCTGTTAGGGTTATACGTTGAAAGATACCTTTTACATTTTTGTATAAGAGAAGTAGTATCTTTAGAGAGATTTATATAGTCATTATCTTGTGACCTTGCTCCTAAGAGTTTTAAAAAGGGGCGAGACTTTGCCACCAGACAATTGTGCATTTGAAGATGAGCCCCTCCACTTTCTAGCTGTGTGACCTGATTCAGCACATGCCACCTGTTCAGTTTGCTCCTCTGTCAAATGGAGATGTGAATGCACATCTACATATTCGTTAGGTGTGAAGGAGGACGTGGATGTGAAACCCAGCCTGAGCACACAAGTGGGAGGTGTGTTTTGTTGAGTGGAATGAGTGGAATGTCTACACACACACACACACACACACACACACACACAGAGTTCTATTTTTTCCCCCTATTGCTCTCTTTCATGACTCTCTCCATACAGATGACAACACATCTATATCACTTTCCTTCACCTCATATATAATGCCTTGGATATTTAAAATCATTTGTTGTGCATTTGCTTTATCTCTGAAATTGAGGGCTTCTTGAGAAAAAGCATTAAGACTTGTACTTATTTTGGATCGCTGTCCCCTCAGTACTGAGGGTGTGATCGGTGCTCAGGAAGGAACCGTCGATGTTGATAGGCAGTCCAGCGAAGTCACCAAGCTGGGGTCTTCTCCTACCAGAATGTTCGGGACCTGCTCACTTCAGCTTCCTTTTTCTCGATCACTGTTTTTAACCTGAGCACGTCTGTGTTCGTGCTTTCCGCGTCGGATCTCTGCAGAGAAGTCACGGTTCCTTTGCCCCCGTTGTTCTAGTGCAAGAAACCAGAGCTATTCCCAGTCATTGGGTATTTATTAGCAAAAAGTTTCTGCCTAAGAGTTTTGGCCATATTCCTTTCTTTAGAGTGTTAATCTGAAAACTCATTGCAACCGTTAGTCACCTTTAATAAAACAAAAAAGAATTTCCACCATTTTCATGGTTCAAGAGCTTCTTGGCAACGCTTATATTTTATGGTACTTTTCCTCTGCAGAACAGAAGTGGCTTTCTAAAAAATATTGGGTTTTTATACTTATAGAGTCTGAAGCCCCTGGAAATTGTTTACATTATCATTCTCAAGGGGTTTTAAATATATATCTTCTAATATGTTTCTTGGTAAAAAATTTTTACATCTTACCTTTTACATTTTCCTTAAAAACTTTCTCAATGGATTTTTTTTTCTCTGAATGTTGCTTAAAATTATGTTGGTGTTAATAATAGGTAAGGAGCATTCGTTCGTTCAATATTTAATGTATCTTCTATGGCAAATGGAGTGCTGGGTTGTAGGAATATAGTGGTGAATGCCAAAAACTTGGTATATCAGTTCCTGTGGAATTTACAGTCTAGAGGAAAGCAGGAAAAACTAGCCTTCAAATGGAGCAATGTGCCAGGAAAGGTCACAGTCAGCCAAAGTGGCGAATTGCACTGGTTCTGAAACTAATGAGTATTAAAAGAACTGTTCAAGATGTGATGAGCTAGGAAACTACTTTCCTAAGGCCAATGTGTTTCTTTCTCCATGATTGTTTACCATTGCAACGACGGTAATGATTGGTTTCTCCTTATTTATGTGGCCGAGCACTCGAATCTTAGACACTGAGCCTCAGGGTGCAGCGATCAGGGCAAAGGAAAGAGCCTCTTTCTGTGAAACTTCAGGCCAAGTAAAGACAAGTAGAGACAAGTGACTCTTCTGTTACCACTAGAAGACAGGCCACCCGCATTTAGATATTTTGGAGGCCTTTGCTCTGTTCTAGGTATTCATCTGATCATTATAATGTTGAATTATTACAGGCACCCCCCTGAAGGCAAAAAAGCATGTGCAAATAATCCCTTCAGGTCCCCCCTTGTTTCTCTGCAGTTTAATGAGATTATGAAAGCTATACTTACATCCAGTGTAAAAGTGTTCCCTTTTTGAAAGAGTTAAGAAGGATAGATTTTTAAAGACTTCAGTAGCTAGAGGAAGAGCCAACAGAACTTAATACATTTGATAAAGTTCATCCATCATAAATGATTCAGGACTTTATCTTTGTTAGACATTACCTATAGGGATTAAATTGATAACTGATAGCCAGAGTATAGCAATCTGAAATCTGCTCGGCGCTTGAGAGGAATGGCAAAGCTGTGGAAGGAACTCTCCTATTGGGGAGAAGTTTTGGTCAACCCCAGTTGATGATGAGCTCAGCCCTATCTCAGAACCCTAACATTTTTACTCGGGAAAAGAATTTCAAGTCATATTTCACTTAGGAAGGTCATGATTCAACTGCATCAATTACTTATTGAATTTTATGTCCTTATATCCACCAGATGCATGGAAAATCTGTTTGCTTGTTCCTTTTAATTTGTGGGTATTGTTTTTATTGTTAATTGTATTATGTATTTAATTAGATAAACTGCTAAGATTTTTGGATGAAGTTTAGATCAGTATAATACTATTTAATAAAAATAAAACCAGGCATTGCAGTCCACGTTGCATGAAGGTAAGTGGTCAAAGTGCAGGGTGGATGGGGTGCTTGGTGTATTTGAAAGGCTCCTCTAAGGAGTGGGGTGCTGTTATTTTATCTCTAGCTGATTGCATCCTGCAAAACTCCAAGTTCAGTATGGACAGATCTTCAAAAATATCAAGGGACTCAAGAAATCCAGATGTTATATTAAATCAGTAGATCTTCAAATCTTCTCAACTAATTCATTTTTTTTTTTTAAGCATGATGGATGGCCTACAAACCAGTTAAAAAGCAAAGTCCCAGCCAGGCAGCAAGGGGACAGTTTTTAACCTCAGATGCAGTCAGGGTCGATAATTGAAAGTGCAACACGGGAAATAACTGTAGAGTAGCTTTTAAGTAACAAGGGGAAATTCTTTTAAGTGGCAGCATGTCCTGGAAGCTTTTCTCCTCTTTCTAGAAATCCAAGCATCAGGAGAAAAAGCAGTTTTGGAGAGGTATTTTCCATGTATGCAGTACAGGAGAGTCACGCTTGTAAAAGTTTCAGCATTTGCAGTCAATAGTGGGAGTTGGAATAGTAGTAGCGTTCCGTGGCTGAGTTGTACCTGGGCTGCAGTTCGAATAATTATAAATGTGGACCTGGGAAGTTGCTCCATGTAGCCAGTCAGCTCTGATATGGACATGTGACTTATCCAGAGCAAAGCAGCCTGCTCCCAGGTAGGTGAGTGTGTGGCATGTCTGTCTGGGGACACTGAACAGAACTGCAGGTCTGAGCACATCACTCTGCTGTTTAGTGCTTCAGGGGCTTCCACTGCTCACACGTCAAACTCAGCAGCGCTGCGAAGCCTTTCCCTGCCTGCTGCTTCTGCCTCATCTTCTGTCAGCCCTCCTTCCCCGGGTATCCCGTCTTCCTGTAACAGGGGGCTACTCTGGGTTCCCAAATGATTCATGGGTCCCTTTGCTTTTGCATCCCCGTACACGTTATGCCCTTTGCCATAAATACAACATTTCCTGGTTAGCTGCTCCTCTGATTTCCAGACTCAGCTTAAATATTTTTTCTTAAACAAAGACAAGATATTTTCTTATCTCTAAACCAGCATTTCATAAACTCTGGTTCAAGTGGATCCTAAACAATAGAAAAATGTTGTATTTATGTCAGGCTCTAGAAGTGATTTGATTCTCTGCCAGGATTGCAAGAGAAATACTTCATGAGCTTCATAAGTACGCTGTATAAATATGTTGATTTACATGAGTTTCCCTAATTAGGGATATTATAGCTCCCTTGGATGACTCACAGTACATATGAGCACGCTAATGACTTCAAAAATTAGTGTGGTCAATACATTAACTTTGACTTAGTGTTTCTTAAACTTTTTAAAAAAGATTTTATTTATTTCTAGAGAGAGGGGAAGGGAAGGAGAAAGAGAGGGAGAGAAACATCAATGTGTGGTTGCCTGTCACGCACCCCCACTAGGGACCTGGCTCTCAACCCAGGCATGTGCCCAGACTGGGAATTGAACCAGCGACCTTTTGGTTTACAACCTGCACTCAGTCCACTGTGCCATACCAGCCAGGGCTATTTCTCAAACTTTTTCGATAATGGAACCCTTCTCTTGGAGTGTATCTGTTAATGTCTTAGTGAATGTCTGGTTTGGGAATATAGTTTGGGAAAATACTGCCTTTAAATGTGGTTTTGGTTTATAAGAGGAAATAGCTTAGGAAGGAATGTCTTAGCAGTGGAGGAAACAGCAGACATACTTTGTTCATTTCTTTGAATGGACTTCACGACTTGGCTTCAGTATTTTGCTATTTGCTCATTACTGGTAGAGACCCTCCAAAGGCTTGACCGGCCTAATTGCCACATAGTCCAGCCACAAGAAATGCAAATTTATATCATAATTTCTTTTAATTATTTTTTATTTGAAAAATTTCAAACGTGCAGAAATAGAGAAGAGGGTATGTTTAACCCCAAAATACTTATTACCCAGATTCAACAGCTAAAGTTTTGCTGTATTTTTTTTCTTTATCATATACCCTCTTTTGCTGAAATTTTCATTGTGTCACTTCATTTCTACACTCTTCAGTTTGCATCTTTACAAAAGGGGACACTGCCTTATATGACCTCAATAGTATT
>VMDR010003094.1:0-77746 GCA_007922815.1 Macrotus californicus | reverse complement strand
ATCTCCTGGCTTCCCACTTACCCCAATTTGGTATTTTGTCAGTGGGAATATTTTATTTGTATTTAATTTGAAATATGGTAAATATCAATAAGCCAGGCTGATATTTTGCATTTCTATAATTTTTTTCCCTAGTGGTACTATATTTCATGCATTCTCAGATATGCAGCTAAAGAGTTTGGCATCTTTATTGTCTATTTGCATTACCTAAGCAAAATTAATTAACATCTGTTGGACTGGAAAATTATGCTATGATCCACTGCTTTGGTTTTTCTTATCCCTTAAGATTCTTTTACATAATTAGTTTTATTTGAAGAAGCTTGGAAAGTTTTTGCATTGAGATTTAAAATTCATAGTGTTGTGGTAATTTAGCTTTCCAGGATTTTTACATTTGAATTTTTGTCTTCTCACAGACAGTATAACAGTATCACACTTAACTAGTGAAAGTTTATCTTTTTACTGCGCTTTTTTATGGTTACCTATATATCTGTGGTAGTAAAAGAGCTTTGTTAACTTGTGTACACTCTTTGAGTCTCTTGATTGACAAGTTAAATGTGAAGTACATAGAACTCTAAGACAGTTTCATGGTTTAAAGCTGTTAAAAAATTAAAGTGTCGTGTATGGTAAGAGTATCTTCAAGGTGGGTGGATGTTCTCTGTTTTAAGGAATAAGATTATTGGTATTCCAACAGCATTTTTTTCTTTTAATGTTTTCATCAAGCACCCAGTCAGCTTGAAGAGTCTCAAATGGACCCTACCACTGAGAAATCAAGATGGCAGTCCACTATGGGGAATAGAGGAAAATGGATTAATACAAGAGTGCTGTGATAATATACAACCAAGACAGGGTTCTTTTAACATGGATTGCATGAAATGAATGAAGACAATAGATTTCTTACCCAGCACAAATGGACAGTGGATTTGACTTTCTAAAGACTTTTTGTATCATTAAAACAAGTCCATTTTTGACACTCGGAAATGAAAGATGGCATGTTTTTGTATGCCTGGAATTTTTTTCATTTTGATTTGTATGAATATGAACTTGTGGAATGTTAACTTCAATAAAATTTCTAACACTTTAAAATTTCTCAGTTTGGGCCTTTTTTTTTTGAGCTGAAGATTCATTAAATGTTCAGTTATTGCCGTAAATAACTCTTTGGCCTTTACAGTTGCCCAGCAGTAAAGTGGGTTGAATAAAGCTGGTAAAATGGCAATGGTGTGCTGGAAAATATTTTACTTGGTTGATTAAACTTTTTCTCCACAAAGTTGTGGAAATTTATTTGTGCTTTAAGAAAATGGTCGTTTGGTTGAAATGCTGTTTTATGCTTTCTTAAAATGTCTTGCGAGATAACCACCAACTAGTGGGTAATAATATAGAATCTTTAACATGCCACATGATTTTAGTGAACTTTTAAAACAAAAATGCATTTTGCCTCAAAATTCAGGGTGAGTGATAACAGTGTTTCTGAGTTATTTTGTGTTGATGAAAACATCTTTTTTACCTCTGCTCCTTAATATTGTTAATAAAACATCTTGGAATAGAATATTCATCTGAACATTTAAACTGTTGCCTCCTTTTGTCTTTAGTTAATGTTAGGGGAAGAAGTGTTGGCTTTATTAGGGAAGTGTCCTTCAGTATGTTCATAAAACACCTTGAAATTTTGGTGGCAATATTGTCTATATACTTTATGTAAGTATAAAATAGGGATATTCTGCATTTTTCTTATTCTGTACCTTTAGAAATTTAAAACAAATCACATCATGCCACAAGTTACTTATATTTGATTTCCAGGTGAATATTGGCATTGTATTTATTGATAATCAACTGATACCAGTTTATAAAGGTGTGGTAGACTTCATTTTGCTAGACCAACTGAATTGTTGATAATATTTTCTCATTATACAGGAATAGCCCAACTTGATTTTTTTGTTTTTGGTGAGAAATAGTTATTTATACTGTGATTTGTGATTAACGTCAAATACTATAGCACACACATCCGTTACCAGTACATATGCAGTATATATTCTCATTGGTTTGAAGTAGTTGGTTTGCATATATAAAAAGTGTAATTTTGAATTTTGATTCTGGTACAAAAATTATCTTTTGTAGAAGGAAAATACGGAATTGAAGCTGGGTTTTGGTTATTGGTTTTACATTTACCTAGATGCAACTTGTTGCTTTTGCAGGGTATAAATAGAAAATAGATATCTTCAGTGAGGAAAGGACATTGTTCTGGAAGATTATAATGCTGAACAGGGAAAGTTTGATTCTTTTTTGGATATGTGAATGTTTTCTTGGGTGCTTTCTGAGAGAAAAAGTGTTGAATAATTTGATTTTTGGCATTAGTATTAATTTTGTTTCCATAGATCTTAGTGTTTTCATATCTAAGAGAATTTGCCCTGTGACATTACCTTGATAACTGTGCTGTCAGATGTGACTGTGATTAACCATTGTCTGAATGTGTACATACATAGTAATTGATTTGAAATACAAAGGAAGTTTTGGGGATATATATGTTGTGTTGAATTTGGAGGTGGAGTTTCTTGGATTTGTTATTGGAAGGTGACTGTGGTGGTTCCATATTCTTGAGTTTAATAACTTTGTTTTGCCTGAATCAATGTGGGAAGTAAATATATTGTGACTATGAGATTCCTTGGGGGAGGGGAACTTGCAAGGTTATATAACGGGTTAAAGAATTTTGTGAAAGTATGAAGAAAAATTGAGATGCTAGAATAAAAGCTAGTTGTGTTAATTTTTGCTCTAATGCAACTGAACACTAGGGAGGCGCTCTTGAGTTGTACCCCTTTCTTCCAGTTGGGATGGAAAATTCCCCCTAAAACTTTGTCTTTAGATAATTCTTAGGCTTCATAAAGAAGGCAAAAGTTGAAATTAACTTATGAAATTGAGATTTTGCTTTTATTTAGAGACCATTTTACCCAGGGGGGGGTTGTTAATTTTTAAAAAGATTAGTACTAAAATGAGCTTAAAATTCTCTTAAGAATTATCCCCTTTTCAAAATGGCTTTATAAAACAGCACTTCCTGTCCAGAGAGGAAGTTATTTTAGCTCAAGGACTGAAATATTTAGCAGATCTTTAGACAAAAGGAACAAATTACATTTCTCTCTGGCTTAAAAAGGGTGCTTGAGCCAGAGGGGGTTAAGAAACCCTCCCCCCTCCCTCTGATGGGGTGGTCTGGAGGGGCAGAGAGGTGTGGGGTGGGGGGTCCTCAGGCTCCCTGGGATGAAAGATTTTTTTTTTTTTTTTTGGTGGAGATGAAGGGGTGGGTCTATGGTACATCACCTGAGTTGTGGGGTAAATGTAGAGAGTGTCAATCAAAGGCAGAGCTCTCAGAGCTGGGAAGGAGGCTCTAGATGGCGGCTGTGCCTTAGAGAGAGCGCGCTCTGCTCCCTGCCTTCGCCTCACTTTACGCAACTTTCCCTAACTTTCGGGCAGCCTCAGGGGGCCCCCGCAGCCCCCTGCCTCTCCTAGTGGCTTATTGGGGTCGATTCGAGCCTTTTTTAGGGAGAAAAGCAGCTTTTAGGAGCTTTCTTTTCGTGCCTTGTTGGAAAGAAGCAGCCGTACTGAGAGCCCAGGTCGTTGTTTTTTCCAGCTTAGAAGCCATGGCGCACCTCCATTTTTGTGCGCTCTCCTAATGAGGTTTTTTTTCTTCGTACCCGTTTTAGTATTAATTGTTGCTTTATTTTTTTTGAACAGTTAACATATTTGAGGGCTATTTTATTTATTTTTCGTCTTTTAGCGGAGAATTTTGTTTTTATTTTTAATTATTTGGGATCTGATATTTTTCTACTACTAGATAGGACTCTTGCTTTGGACCTACTACATGGATCAGGTAAGTTCGTGATCATTAGTGATTATTTGAAGGATTTATATGTTAAAGTTCGCTTTATTTTTTGTAAATGTGAGAAATTCCTGTATGACGCAATAAGATACAGAGATTGTTATTTGTATCCAGTGTGTTACTTTGAGAAACTTTCCTTATTGATAGAGATGATTGCCCCTGTTCGGTTTATCCCCCTCTTTTTTTAAGGTAAAAATAGAAATATTTTGTTTTTTGGTGCTTACCGCTGTTGTATTATATTATAACAATATCATTACGTGGTCAGGACTTTGTTCCTGATAATGAAACCATAGATAGAAGCTGGGACCTTACCTTTCTTTCAACTTTTGACAGTAAATACCTGGGCACAGGACTTCAAAGCAAACACAGATTCCCCCTCCCCCTTAATATTTAAGAATTAAAAGATGATGAGAAATAAGGACAAAAGCCAAGAGGAGGACAGTTCGCCACACAGCAATGCATCGAGGTATGAGCTATCAACTTTCTTCCTTTTTTTTCTTTTTTTTGGGGAAACCTCAGCTTACATTGTTTACCTTGACAGACAAGGATAGCTGTCTGTGTTATTTTAAGCATTTTACTAATTTGGATTCGTTTTTTAAAGCGTGACCTTGAGACTGCTAATATGCCACACCCTAATTTTTTGGTAGCAATTTATGAAAGTTGAGTTGACTTAAGGCCTCTTACAGCAGTCTAAAGGTAAGGTACCTTTATTCAAGGGGGCCTTTTTTGCAAACTACAGTTTTTCTGTCAATACACTTCAGGTTTTAGGTTTTTGTGCTGTAGAAAAATGACCTTGTCGGTTTAGCCATTGCTGCATTGCACCATTTTACATACAAGGCAAATTTTTTCTTTGAAGAAACTAGGATTCCCAAACTTGTAACTGAAGGCCATAGAGGAGCCTTGTGGTAGTAAATTATAGTAAATAGACATTTGAGAAAGTTATATGAATGAAAAAATGTACATTTTAAAATGAAATTGCAAAAGGAACCCTTTGACTGATGCCTCTCAGTTTATATTTTTACTTGATTCTGTATTTCTTTTGATACCTTTGACATTTTAAGAAATTTTGTATGATTTATCAACATTTAGGCAGTGGTTACAGTTCCTGCGTTTATGAAATTAAATCTGTGATCCCAGAAATCCTGGAGCACTCCTAATATACTTCTGCTTTGTGTTTGTTACTGTGATTAAAATTGTGTATTTTACATTTAAAATATTTTAAGGTTTACATTTGTATGCTTATATTCAGACAATGTTTTCTGGTTGGTAGATGTAGTGTAGTATATTACCCTGGCATTTTAGTTGTAGCTGCTTTACATTTATTGATTTATTTCGACAGTGTCTTGGAATGCTTTATCTTCTGAAGCTTACAAATATACTGTTAAAATCATGATTTGTTTCACATTTGTTGGAGTATATATTAGTGACTAAGGAATAAAGCCTCTGAGATGTTTGTATGATCTGTATGTCAATTTTTTAAAGTATATGAAAGCTTTTCTTGATTGTTCTTATAAATTGTCATGGTATGAATTTTTAATCATGTAGTTAACAAGAATGTGATTATGATTTTTCTCCCCACTTTTGCTTTTACTTTTATAATTTTATGTAAAAACAGTTTACAATAGGTTAGTGAATATGAAAGTTTTTAACGTGGTTTATTACGAATGTGGAGTTTTATGTTTCCTTAGACTTCAAATAGTTGACCCTTTCTTTCAAAAATACCTTTCCACATTCTTTTGCAAATTGAGTTGTCACATAGTTTGGTGTGCTGTCTTTTGAACTCCAATGCCCTTGTAATTACCCAGGTTAGATTTAGGACAGAGAACTTCTCCACTATTACTCCTAAAGTGGTTTTTCTGACGAGTCATAGTGATTTGAAGAAATGAGAGTCCCCACAGGTGTTTGACAGACTACTAAAGATACAGCACCCCAAATTGTTAATCCCTCGAGTGTGTTTTGCATAGTCTCACGTGGGTTTTGGTTTTCTTATGCAAGGGTTGTGGTTAACGTAGATGAAATTCTGTTTTCTAATTAAAAAGAAAAAGGAGTGTTGCTATTCTTTTAATAATTTCTTTCACCTGGAAAACAACTTTGAAGCTGTCATGTATTTGCCTTCTGGCAGTGGGGTTACATCTTAAGAAGCATACAGAGTATTTGTTAATGCATTTTGTCAAGTATATTTTGATTCCTGTACCTGATGAATGCCCAAAAATACTTGCGAGACTCCTTGAAGAGACCTTACAGTTTTAAATTTACTTGAATTATGGCTACCCTAAATTGAATACCGTAACACATGTACATAATTATGACATCACTTCCTTTTAAACTTGTAAAAGCTAAAGGATATCATTGGTGTTTTATTGTAGTCCATTGTTATTTTTGTTTCTAGTGAGCTAAAATAAAGGAGACTGCCTCTAACTAGTACTTTGTTCCTTAATCCATCAGGATTTCCCCGCTCAGGACCTGTTTCTAGGTCACAAAGTCTGTAGCGTTCAGGGAGCAGCAGAAAATCCACTTTTGCACAGAGGAGGGGAGAAGTTTGCAGGTCGAGTAAACTTTGGCCCGAACTACTTCAGGAGCTGAAGGGATTGAGTGCAAGTTCCCTCTCTTTGGAGAAAATTCAGTACTTACCAGTGATTATGTAAACTGTCCCTGTATTCTGTTTGAAGTAAATATTTAAGTACAATGTTATATTTTGTATAGCATGGCTTGGGAAGAGTGAAAGCTAACTTTCAAAAATAAGACTTTAAAGGAGAATTGATACCTGTAAAGTTTCTAAATATTTAAAACAAAGTTTCAGTGATGGGTCTGTGTAGAAATGTATACGACACACTTATCTAAATAATTTACATTTGGAGGTGGCTTAAGTAAAATCAAAGGAGGGAAGCAGGAGAGAAGGGAACCAGAATGGAAGTGTGTGTGCACACAAAGAGTTCTGCATTCTAGGACTCCTCCGCCTCTGCAATTTATCTTAAGAACGGAAACCGTGTATTAAATTTATCTCCAAATTGCTTCTGAACCAGATTTATTTTGGTAACCTGTGGTACGGTGCCACTCAGCTTTTAGCAGTTATTCTAAAACCCTGGGGTGTCTGGAAATGGTAAATGCAGTTGCTTTTGTGGACTGTAAAATTCAGTGTTTTTTTTTAAGGGGCAGCCATTTTATGACACTGTTAATTCTTACGGATCGGGAGTTTTCACGAGACTGAAAATAAAACGAATGGAAACCTGAAATGCCAAAATCTCTTTTTCTCCCACCTCTCCCTTTTTGGTCCTCTGGTGCTAAAATAAAGGGCATCTCGGTACTTAGCCCTGGCAGAAGCTCTGCGAGCCCCTGGCATCTTGGTGCAGGTCCAGCTCAGTCACAAAATGGCTGTTCCTTTGTGCCGCAGCGCTGACAGACATACTGCATTGCACTGTGTACTCGCCAAACAGCAGGAAGTTGCCGTGCCGAGTTCAAAGGCCGGCCGGCGCCGGCGCCGAAAGCTGATTGGCTGAGCGCACGCTTGGTAACAGCAGGTCAACAGCGTCGGCTCCGCCTCGTGACGTCAGGCGTCTCGCCGCCGACGCGAGTGAACGCGGTGACGTGCTGCGCGCGCAGCCCAGGTGCTTCCTCTTCAGCCCCGCGGGCCGCAGCTGGAAGGGGAGCGGGAAGGAAAGGGATCTTTAGTTCGGACTTTCGGGGTCGGCGTGGGGAGTTTACTTCCCTGAACGATGTCGCTCGTGGCGGTTCATTCCACCCTTTCAGGCCGTCTACATCCTGCAGCACGTATTCCTTTACCTTTCCTGAGAATGATTTTCCTGTTTTAGAAGTAGCTTCTACTTTTGGAGAAAGTAAAAGGCTCCAGTCGGAAACCTTCAGATCGAAAAACTGCCAGTTTTTTACATTTTTCTGTTTCTTGTCTGGTATCCTAGCGAGTCCTTTTTTTTTTTTTTAAATGTTCAGTGTGATTAGTGAGTTTAATTTTGTTACTATTGACCAAAACTGTTTCACTGTCAGAGGAGACATTTTTATTGAAATCACAACGTTTTATAGCAGGTGTTAGAGCTGTTCTAATACATGGCTCATAAACAAAGGGACGATTATTTAAATGTGTCCCCGTGTACTTTTGCTTGGTACCATACGTTTTCTGAATTTGATGGAGAAAAGCTCAGGTCAGTATGTGCATAGTGGTTTATTTTTAAGATTAACAACGGTCTAGTAAAATAGAACATATCTTACAATTTTTCATCTTAATAACTGTTAATATTAGGTTAACTTAAAAAAATAGAATGCAGCCTTAGGCACTCATTACTATGCAAACGGGTGTTAGAAAAACAACCCTTAAAGCTTGAATAGCACATGCAAAAGAAAATTGACTCCCAAAGCTTAGCTGATAGTAGAATCGCTTGGCAAAGTGTTGGGAACCATCTCAGAATCTGCGTTCTGGGCATTCTCATTCAGTCCCAGTCAATTTGTGAAAATACTCTGGTGATGCTGGTGGCCTGCCTTGTTTGGAAACCCTTGCCAGGACTTCCGGTTAAAAAAAAATCAAAGTTTACCAACGATGACATTATACAGGCACAATGAATTAATTTTTTTTTTTTTTTGAGTAAAATATCTTACTTCAAAAGATTAGGTGGCCCTTCTGAATGTCGCTTCATAAAAGGTAAAATTCATTATAGTTTTGTAAGTACTCATAGTTTTGGTACTTGAGGAAGCATTCTCTGGATACTTTATGGAAACTTGAGGTGAAGCTGGGTTTTCATTTTGTTTTATAGACTTAATCATCAAAGGTTCTGTAAGTGATTTATTTAAATAGGTTTTATTTATTTTTTTAGAGAGAGGGAGAGGGAGGGAGAAATGGAGGGATGGAGAAATGGAGGGAGAAAAAACATTGATGTGCGAGAAAAACATGGATTGGTTGCCTCTCGCACCCCCTCCCTCCCAACCGAGGACCTGGCCTGCAACCCAGGCGTGGACCCTGACTGGGAATCGAACTGCCAACATTTCGGTTTGTGGAAAGACACCCCAATTCACTGAGCTACATCAGTCAGGGCCCTGAGTGATTTTTTAAATGTGTCAAATATAACACACTTAACAGCTTTAGAGACAAATACTGTAGAACTTGATTATAATTGGTGTTTATTTTTAGAGAGAGGGGAAGGGAGGGAGTTGGAGAAGAGGAGAGGTCGGTTGCCTCTCTTACTAAGCGCCCCAACTAGGGACTGGGCCTGCACACAACCCAGGCATGTGCCCTGAATGGAACCTGCGACCTTAGCTTGGAGGGGTGACACCCAAGGAAGTGAGCCACACCCTCCCCGGTCAGGGCCTTTCCAACTTCTTGAAGTTCATGAAAAGCAACAAGAACAAAGGTTTTCTTTGTTTGATTTGTTTGTTTGTTAAATAGTTTTCATTAGCATTTTCTTATTTGGTAAGTTCCGTTTTGTATTTTCCTTAAATTCCTAAAGGTGGAATAGAATTGTGTCATTGAAGTCATGTTCCAGGATCTAAACCATTCTGCTGGAGATGCTTTAGCCTAAAGTAGGTGTCATTACTATGTGAGTTAAAATACATCTGATAATGTGGCAATTTATCTATGAACTGTTTGCATGCCAGGTGAACCAAATACAACGTATTGTTTTTAAAGATACATATTATGTTAGGTCTGTTCATTGAGCCTTTTCTGTGTTTCCCTGCCCTCCGTGTCCACGAGGGAAAACTGTTGATCTGTCTGTTTTGGATTCTTGCTTTGACAATCTGCAGTTTTCAATTGGTATTTGACTCTTTGGAATAACATCTTTTGTAAAGATTACATCCTCACAGGAAGGTGGGCAAAAACTATGATAAGGTTTTAGAAGGTATTGCTGGAGAGGTGAACTTCGAAGTTTAAGTGCATTATACCTGCCAGTATATTAAACTCACAATTTAACAGTTAGTGTCTCCCTCGACACCCCCAAAGACGGCAGTCCTCTCACATGTGTGATAAATCTTGAGGCCACCTGAGATTTCCACACCCCCATCATTTCTCCCATAAAATGTGGCACAGTAAACCTTTTCCTGACGTAAAGATTGTGTGACTGCTGGGTGTGACATCTAGTGAATACTTTCATTTTTTAAAGGTCTTTTCTTCTTTCTGAAAACCTTAGAATTCAATTGGCTTTTCTTGAAGGGTGGGGGGGGGAATCAGTTTAGCAAAGAAACAATGTTGTTTTTTTGGCTGTTACTTCATCTCTTGGTTTTATTTAAATAGCCACAAGCCACCCATGTGAGTTAACAGTGTTTTTTGTTTTTTTTTTTAATTTTTTAATCACCCAAGTTATTTTGTATACGAATAAAAATAACTATATTGGCTCACTTCTGCTGAGTACTTGTTAACAGCTGAGCAATTTCCTCCCGCACCCAGCCCAACTGGGCATTGAAGTCAAATTTATACCTCAGCAAAAGTGACTCACCAAATGCTAGGCTTGGAATACATTGTTTAAATGTCTGTTAGGACCTCTCTCCCTATTCAGTCTAAACTCGAAAAACAGCCCCAGTTCTGTCTACCTTTGAGTGCAGTTTATTAGGTGAGTGACAGGGCATTACTTTAAGAAATAAATCATGTAGGAGTGAGTTGTATGGAAGCCATCCATGCTACATTTCCAAACAGTTCCAGTTTAGCATTTTAGTGCTCATGTATTTGGTTAAGGGTCCCTTTTTTTGATACTTCAGTGACATCTCCTGGCCTTTATTTCATATTGAAAATATGTAAGTTCTTTTTCCTGGAGATCTCCCCCGTGGTTGGGTGCTCATGCGATCACCCTGGTCTTTACACGTGAATGTTGGAGAAGAGCCCTGGGTAAGGAAGGCATCATTCTAAGGAGAGTCCAGATTTTATACTTTGGATTCAGTTCTAGTGAGCTGCTTGGTCATTCGTGATGTGTTTGTTCCCTCAGGGTCTGGCAAGAGCTTTGTACACAATAGGCGTCAATTCATTGTGTACTTTAGTGCTGAAAACATTTCCCTGAATTGAGGCCAGTGAAGTCTTGCAATTTGCTCTTATTGAAAGTGCTTCATAGAGGAAAGCTATTCGTAATGTTATTTTATTCCTAATGCTTCATTTTACATTCTTACCCTTTTGCACTTTCAAAGCCCCTTTATAAGGGCCAGGTTGTCCCTGAGGGGAGGGCCTTGGTTGGTGTCCTGGTCTCCTCCACAAGGGTCTGGTCAGGCCAGTTACAAGGGAAGTTCAGATGGTTTTAAGGAACGAGCTTCCCTTTTAGTTAATTGAAACAAAATGCACAACCCTGAGGTTCATTTCCACATGCTATTCTCTCATTTTCATTTTAATACTAGTTATATGCTGTGTGTGTTTTGCACTCACGCCTCTCCTCGAATTTCCGAGAATACCAGCCTTCAAGGGAGTCTGAGATTTCTCTCTGGACTCGAGCGGCCTCTTACTTGAGTCAGTCCTATGCTCTTGGCAGTGACTCTGAGCAGATGCCCTTTTTCCTCCTCTGGGGCTCGTGCGAACTGTCCCGGGTTACCCTCTGCCTCATTTTGCCTCTCAGGCTGTGTAAGAGTCAACAGTGAATGCCAGAGTGCAGTGCGAGCTGGGTATAAATGGAACAGCAATAACGTTTACAACAAATGTTTATGTTGGTAAATACAAGCTTGCTTTTGGTAATCGGTCTTCACATGAGCACTGGTATATGTCATTTAGCATCATGTCTGAAGTCCAGTGTATTACGTTAGAACTGTATAGTCTCAATTTTTGTGGGGTTGGTTTGTTTTTTTTTTTCCCTCCCATGTTCTTCCTTTCCTTTATGGTTAATGAGTCAGTTGTGTTTAAAAAAAGACAACAGGCCCCAAATGGAGTCTCTCGTGTGAAAGCCCCACACAGCAAACCGAGACTTGATGCCCAACCTAAATTACACTTTCAACCTTCCCCAGGAGTGTGGCTTTTAACCAGCCAACCTGGAGGCAGTCTGCTCATAGACTGCTCAGCGCTCCTGTGGAGGGGGACCTGGCCAGAAGCCGCGGATTCCCTGCTGACAATTTTCCTTTACTGCCCCCTTTCTGCCTTTAAATCCTTCCCTTTTGTACAGCCCTGGGGAGCTCCTCTCTGCTTGCTAGCTGGCATGCTGCCCAATTCCTGAATGATTCCGTAACGCCAATTAGATCTTTAAATTTTACTTGGTTGAATTTTTATTTAACAATTGAATTCTATTTCTTTTTCTTCTTCTTCCTTTTTTCATTTTAATATCAGATCTTAGGGCTTCTAAAAATACCAGTGGCCAGTTCAACCCCTGGGATCCAGTTAATTTAAAAGCTCTCCATGTGTTTTAAATTTGCATGTATTTCCATGTGTCTCACATATTCTGATGGAGCCTTTCTTGTGCTTACATTGTTTTGTAACCCTTGGTCTTTCCTTTGCTTGTCCAATGTTCTCATTTCCCTTTCTGGGCAGTGCTAACAGCAGCCTGAGTTTGGAGGTCTGGAGGCAAAGGGGGGTTGGGCTGTGTGCTTGATGGAAGAGGGAGTTTCTTCATCGTGTCCTGCCAGGTCCAGCTGTAACATGCCTTTAAATTGTGCATGCTGGTAGGCTTTTTTCACCTGAAATTGCTTTACATTCTAGTGCTACTTCTTCCTTTTTAAATAGCTCCAAAAGCTCAGATTCCAGAATTAGCTTGGACTTCAGTTGCAGCCTATTCGGAACTCCGTTTCCCTCTAGCTGTTACAGGTAACTAAAGCCAGGGGCTGTATGAGTGGATGAGGCTACGCTGGGGAGCAGTTAGAGTGGTGTTTGTCACCATTGGCCTGTGAAACATAACCAGCATTAAAAAGAAAATGAGAGAATAGCATGTGAAAATGAACCTCAGGGTTTTGCATTTTGTTGGGTTATTTC
Source organism: Macrotus californicus (assembly GCA_007922815.1). Lineage (NCBI taxonomy): Eukaryota > Metazoa > Chordata > Mammalia > Chiroptera > Phyllostomidae > Macrotus > Macrotus californicus. The sequence goes on along the minus strand of VMDR010003094.1, from coordinate 65,021 downwards.
TTTTTCCTTTTTTTTCTTGTCTTTAATACTTATTTATTGATTTTAGAGAGTGAAACATCGATCTGTTGCTCCACCCATTCATGCACTTTGGGTTGGCTCCTGCCTGTGCCTGACCCTGGATCACACCTGCAACCCTGATGTCCTGGGGGACCTGGCTCCAACCAGTGGAGTTACCTGGCCAGGCCTGTTGGGTTATTTCTTAAGCCCAGCAGTGCCTGTAATGCCTGTAATCTCTTCTTTTAGAGGGACAGGAGCACGTGATGAGCAGTTCATAAAAAAAAAAAAAAACCTAAACAGATTTACATTTTATTGAGTGCTATTTTATTTAACCTGGGACTCAGTGTAGCAGAATTGCTTTGAAAACCTCCTTAGAGGTAACTAGCTCTCCAAAGTAACTATGAGCCGACACTCAGCCTTTGCAGGTCTGTGGGTGGTCCTACACCCTGCTGAGCTGCTTTATATGAGAGGCCTTTCTCTTCCTTCAGTTGACTTTTGTATACCTAACAAGAATTAGTAGCTACTTCTCAAATTTGTTTATGCTGATTGTGCTTGTGTTCCTGCATTTCAACTAAATATCAAACCAACAGATGAAAAGAGGTTGAGAGGTGTTTCAATGAAAACTAAATTGAGTCCTTTGGAAAGATTTAGTGATAGCTTGGGATTTGTCCTGTGTCCTTTGTGTTAAATTGAGTAATCCTCACAAGTCTCTTTTGTAGATGAGAAAACTGAGGCACGAAGTAGAATAAATGGTAGAATTGCAGTCAAACACTGGCAGTTGGCAGTTTGATTCCACTTAAACATCTTGTCAAAAGGTTGCTGTAAGCCCTGGCTGGTGTGGTTCAGTGAATTGAGTGCTGGCCTGTGAACAGAAAGGTCCCAATCAGGGTATATGGCCTGGGTTGCTGGCCAGGTCCCCAGTAGGGGGCGTGCGAGAGGCAACCAAGTGATACATCTCTTGTACATTGATGTCTTTCTCCCTCCCCCTCTCTCTAAAAATAAATAAATAAAATCTTTTTTTAAAAAAGTTGCTGTCAAATTAGATGGGTAAGAGGACACGACACGCTATGGGAGATTGTGGAACATAGTAAAAATCTAGAATAATTCTGTACTCTGCTTATTTTAAAGAAACCAGAAACTCAAAATCACTGCACTGTAGGTGTGATGGGTACCAGCAAAACAATGCTATTCAACAGGCCATAATTTTACATCAGAAGACTCAGTTAAAATGCAGCTGCTGGAGTGGCTCCTTGTGGTAGTTAGAGAAACGGTGTGGGAGTGGTTCGAGGACGGGGTGGGGGGTGGCGTCCTAGAGACCTCAGAGAAGTTTGTCCTTGCACAATTTGATTCCCCTTTGTGAAGATTGGACTTTGCTTCCTTTTTTTTTTTTTTTTTTGGTTCTAAACTTTGTTTGCAAATGGACTTTGCACCAGAATCACTTAAAAAGAAACCAGCGCACCCCTTGGTTAGATTTTAGGGCTTTAGTTCTATCTGAAGTCGCCCAGGTGGGTCTGCTGTGTGGCCAGGGTTAGGATTAGGTATATCTTCTAGGGAAATAGTTCTGGAATGTGCAGTACGGATCTCTTAGGGCAGTTAGAATGAAGTGAAATCACACTTCGGAAGCAGTGATTTTCAACTAGGGGCGTCCCTGCCCACCCCGTGACTGTTGGCAGTGTATGGAGATATTTTCGGTTGGACGCGGGTGCAACTGGCATCTAGTGGCAGAGGCCAGGGATGCTGCTCAACATCCTACAACATGGACAGCCCGACAAGTCAATAATGTCGCACTTGAGAAACTGGTCTAAAACATTTAGCAAAGTCACTCGACATGGTGAATGTCGGTGGTTACCAAGAAAGCTGTGAACCCTTGCCTTTTCTGTTTCTTTTCTGTGGCATGATGCCATTCCCCCAAAAGGGACCCCATTTCCTGGGACATTCTGGGCATAATTTACTATTGAGGTTAGCACCCATGCCTTTGAATCTCCTTTGAACTTGGGAGTTGCTGTGTTACAAGACTCTGAAAATTACAGTGTAAAAGTTAATGAGGAAAGACAAGACTCAGTGGGCTGAAAGGAACTGCTGTTCAAACTAGGCCATCTCTCCTCAGGGTTCTGAATGGATGCGAGGAGGTCACTTGAGGATGGTGGATTAAAGGCAGAGATTTTCCCCTCAGGATGCCTTTAACGGCTTGTGGGTTGCAGAGTCTTTTAATCTCTTAACCTGCTCTTACCTGTGAAGAAAGTTTGCCTTTTCCTTTATGTAATCCTTAGTGCAGCGCCAGGCCCGGACTGGGTAGGTTGTCCCTTATCCACGCTTCTTGTTACAATTCGTTTTCCTCTAATGATGCCTGTGCCTGAGTGTCATTTGTTTGGTGCGCCCTCAGGAGCATGATAAAGATGACTTCTGTCTAGCACCAGTTGGGAATTTTGGAAACATACTTACTGAAGGTAGACCCCCAGCCCCCACCCCGCTTTACCACTGGATTCCTCAGGCTGAGAGGTACCGATGGGACTTGGCCTTCGCTCCCTGGAATTGTAAGTGGCGTGTTTGTAATACACACGCCTTTTTCCGGGAAGAGGATCCCTATGTTATCAGTGTTAGAGTAGCTTCCAGAGGAACTGTCGAATCCTAGGTGAGTCTGCTCCTGAGTCCTGATCAGTTCTGCAGTGTTGGGGGAAAAAACTCTTCTTTGAGAAATTCCGAAAAGTGCCAAGAATACAATTAAAGTTTTTAAGAAAGTTAGATGCGTATGGTTTACCCCTTCTCCCTAGTCACTTTCATGAACTTGGCATGTGAGTCATTAAAATGTTACATGGTTTACGTAATATATTTTGTTTAAAAAACATAGTTTTGAAATTGTGATGTTGGTAGTTATAGATCTAATTCATCCCCTAGTCTTAGTTCATTGCATAGTATGAGTATTTCACATTTTATGGTTTTTTTGTAAGATTTTATTTATTTTTATAGACAGAGGGGGGGGAGTGAAACACCAATGTGTGGTTGCCTCTTGTGCGCCCCCTGCTGGGGACCTGGCCTGCAACCCAGGCATGTGCCCTGACTGGGACTCGAACCAGCGACCTCTTGGTTCGCAGGCCCGTGCTCAGTCCACTGAGCCACACCAGCCAGGGCTCACATTTTATGTTTTCATGCATGGGCATTTAGATTATTTTCTTGTTTGACCTTAGGAGCAGAGCTCTGAACAACTTTGTGTATCCTGCCTGCTGTACAAGCTTGATAATTTGACTAGGTTACCTACGCACGCACAGGTTCAGTTCCGTGATTCATGTGGCTGTTTTGAGGTTTACTGAATAATGTCAAGGTGCTTTCCAAAGCTGCTACTGATTACTTTTTCATTAATGGTATGTGAGTACTATTTTCTTACCATCATTTAATATTATCAGACTTCCAAAGTTTCTGCAAAGCAAATGAATGTAAAACAATCTGTTGTCATAAACGCATCCCAAATTACGGGTGAGGTTCAGTTACCTTTTTACAAATTTTTTGGCCATTTCAGTTCTTGCTCTGCAGTTGCATGTCTGTTTCCTTTGCTCAGTTTTCTATTGTTTTTCCCTTTGATAGGGAATTCTCCATATGTTGCGTGTATAAATTTTTTGCGGTGTATATATAATGCATTGATATTTCTGTTTTGCTTGCCTTTTAACCTTGTTTGTGATGTAGGCGGCTCAGTCTTCAGAGTCATGGGCGGTGAGCCAGAGGTGGAGGGGGGTCCCAAGGGCCTTGGGCCGAGAAGCGATTGGAAGCCCGTGAGCTGCGGGGCAGCTCAGCAGTGACCTGCTGAGTGAGGAATGTCTGACCGCTCGTGCCACGTGGAGCTTCCAGACGGGGGTGGGGACGGTGACACCGCGCACACACACTTGGGCTAAGTCGTCTTCCCAGTTGGAGGGGTTACGGAAGAATTTTTGCAAATGCCTGCCGCAGGAGCGCTCCGAAAATACTAGTCGTGTGTGTCCTTGATTGAGCTCAGTCTGGAAATAAGTTGTCTGGAATCTCAGCGTAGATTGCTTTGTGTTTTCACCAGATTTTGCAGCGAGCACCGGCCACCACCAGCAACAGCAGGAACTCGCTTTGCCAAGCGGTCCAGCCATTTTGTTAAGTTTAGGAAGAGAAACGCCGAGATGGCAGCGCTCGGGCAGAGGACCCGCGGGCGCGCCCGTGCAGTGGGTGCGGCTGTGCTGCCCCCTTGTGGCCGTCCGGGGAATGACTGTTAAAATGGAACAAGCGCTATTGATGCTGCTTGATTTCAAAGTCCGCTTGTAAGAAATGCTTCACCATTCCATTTTGTCAGCTTCAAAAGGGATTTTGAAGAGATGCCAAATTCTTTCTATCCACAAGTGAAAAGTGTTAAGCTTTTTTCGTGAGCATTCTTCTGTGGGAATCTAAGATTTCAATTTTGACTCGAGTCCGTTTCATTTATTTTGGCATTGTAGTTCCCTTGTATTGATTGGCTCAGTCAGAAATTATGAAACTTGTTTCCAATTTAGATTTTGAGTGATTTTCAGATACTGATTTTTCTTTTTTCTAAATTTTATTTTTCAATTACAATTGACTTTCAATATTTTGTATTAGGTTCAGGTTCAGATATTTATTTTTCATGAGGATTCTGTATGTATGGTGGATAATTCCTGAAAATTCCATTTTTAATTGCCTTATAAGTACGCATACCATTGGAAATCAGGTAATTTTACTATGTTATTGTTTAGGTAAACACTTAGTTAAAGGATTTCTCATCAACTGAACTCTACTTGACCCTATTTGTCAGAGTCTTGTGGATTTTTCACATCTTCTATTCTGAATCAGCATTGCATACCACAATTTAGCATTACTAGTGTTTGGTATTATAATCGGGCATTAATAGCAAAGCTGCATAATATTTCAAGAAATATCCTGTCCTTTGAGGGAATAGTTACACAGTCATTGTCTTAAATGTGGAGACATTTATTGTTTTTTAAACCAATGTTTTCTGCTCCAGGATGTGTTACAAAGTGAGAGCCTTCGGAGTGTGGGGGTTGAAGCTCGGGTTGAAAGCAGGCTGCCTGTTCTTGGTTCCCAGGGGTAGTAACTGCTGTGGCGGAGATGCTAAGACAAAGTGTCACGTGAGTGCCTGATAGGCACTGAGCTGAGGACTGGAAAGCACAAAGGGTGTTTTCCTAGAGCAGGTAGTACTGGAGGCTTCAAGAATCAGAGGCACTTAGCTTGGTGCAGAAGCAAAGAGTGGAGGTGACCGCACCCAGGATCACTGCGTGCTCTGCAGGTGGTTCGGTGTGGCTGGAGCAGAGGAGTGGGCAAGTGATGAGTGACATCCCTTTCAAATAGACTGCCCTTTCCAAATCCCTTACTTACATACAAGCACATTCCTGGAGCTGCCTCTGTGCCTTTCTCTGAGCATTTGGTGGAGGCCCAGCTATTAATAAATTCCAGGCAGTGCCGCAGATGTGTGGGCACTAACTCACCCCACGGGTGCTAGCTGGGAAGAACTTGGTGTTAGAAGGGGAGGCAGAACTTGGATGTGAAGTTGTGAAGTTTCTTGTGTTTGGGTAAGGCTTTGGCATTTGCAGAGTGGTGCTTTATAGCTGTCATTTCTTGCTCATGACCCTGTAGCTAATAGCCCAGAGGATGGCACAGGTCTGAGATGAGCTAGGACCAAGACCCAAGCCATGGATGCCGGAGTCTTTGCTTTCTAACTATGCCACCCAGCCTTCGTCTCCTCTCTGTGTGGGGGGGATACCTTCTCATTGGTCACAGGTGGAGAAAGAGTGACTAGTCACCTGTGACTGGCAGAAGGGGCCAACCTTTTGGCGTCTCTGGGCCACACTGGAGGAAGAAAAGGCATCTTGGGCCACACATTAAATACATTGCAACACATAATCTCAAAAAAAATCTTACCATATTTTAAGTAAATTTATGATTCTGTGCTGGGCCGAATTCATGGCCATCCTGGGCCGCAGGTTGGACACCTGTGGGAGGATCATGGCGTCAGTAAGTGTGATGAGGCCCTGACAACGCTGAGTCACTGGTACTGGGTGCAACTTGGCACAAGAGGGAAAAGTTTACTTGCTGAGTCTCTAAGGCGTTGTACCCTCTTGTAAAGCAGAGTGTGCTCCTCGGAGTGAGACTTGGGGAGGAGATCCTGCCTTCCTCCCACCCTGGGCCTTCGAGTTATGTGGTTAATGAGGTGCTTACAGCCTCTCAGTTTTTCTTCTTTTGTGTGGGGTAGTGACGCCTGAGAGGGTGGTTCTGCGGAATGAGCAGTGATGCATGTAAAGCACTTAGAGTGACGCAGGGTGCTTGTGAGACAGTGGCTTCTCCCTGCGCCAAGGTAGAGACCCCCACTCCCCGTTTGTCGTCATTGCTTCCTGGTCATAGTGCAACGTCCCCATACTGCGTTGTGCTTACTGTGGCTCACATAGGACTTTTGTGTCTGTCCTGGTTAGCCTCCCTTCGAGAATTTTTGGGCTTTCATGCCTTGTGACTTTTATCTCCTGGTTGTTAAACTCAGGGACCTTTCTGCTAAGTAAATGTTACTCTGGGTTCTGCCTCACCTTCTTCTCTCTGAAATGAAAAGATAGGTTTTTTTTTTTTTCTTTAATTGTTTTTAAAGATTTTATTTATTTAGTTTTAGAAAGAGGGGAAAGGAGGGAGAAAGAGAGGAAAGAATCATTGATCGGCTGTCTTGCACACCTCCAATTGGGACCTAGCCTGCAACCCAGGCATGTGCCCTGACCGGGAATCAGACACGTGACCATTCTGTTTGCAGGAGGACGCACCACCCACTGAGCCACAGCATTCAGGGCCGAAAAGGTAGTTTTTAAGCAGCAGAGTTGAGTGAGCTGCGCACCTTCACCTCTTCCTCTGTCATGTCTACCCCGTAGGTCCTTTCTCTTAAAGCGTCTTTACTCCTACCAGTGTGTTCCTGGCATGCTTTCTCCTGGTTGGAGGCCAGGAGGGTGTATTGCCTTATTGCCCCCAAGGCTGATAATCTCCTGGCAGCCTTCTGTTCCCGTTTAGTGGCTTCTACTGTCACCTGCTTAGATTGCCTCCCTGTGAGGGGTGTTGGGAATGAGGGAAGGGGCAGGGATGTGTGGTAGCCAGCCAGGAGCTGTCTGCGCTGGATTAGGCCTTCTCCTTAGAATCAGAACGTCCGTTTTGTTTATTTTGTTCTGTTAGATCTTCCAGGTCTGGGACTCACTGCAGGAGATTCCCAGGCAGGACCTCTGGCTTGGGGTTCATGTGTGTGTTTATGGAGCGGCCCAGCCGAGTCTGATTAGCACCTGTTGTTGAGGGCACTGATTGGAAAGCTGCAGCCAGATTGCAGTCTTACTTTTTGGGTAACCCTGGCTTGGTTTAGTTTTGTTTGTTGTTTTTGTCCTGAGGCGGGCGGGATGATACTAAAGAAATAAACTTGGTGGATTCAGGCAGATTGAGCTGGTTTCAGATCCTCCCTGTGTCACCTGGGAGAGTTCCTTCAGTACTTGTGAGCTTCAGAGTTTTTTTTCACCGGGATAAAGCAGAAAATAATAGTCCCCTTCCGAGTTTTTGTAAGAGAGTGAATCTGTATAAAGTAGCCGGTACATGGCTTCACATAGCACTCAGGAAATGGTAGCTCACAGGGATGTGGAGATTAATAGTAATGATGTTATTTGCAATATAAGAATATAAAAGTAAATTTAGAAATTTTGATGGTGCATTACCAAAATTAGTATCCACTGTTATTTTACTGCTAGGATTTTTTAAAAAACAGATGTATATGGCAGTTCTTAAATCTTTCAAAATTTTTTTTTTTTTTTTTTTTTTTAAATCAAGTCATTCAGCATCTGAAGAAGCTTCAGGTTCAGACTCAGGCAGCCAGTCGGAGAGCGAGCAGGGCAGCGATCCGGGAAGCGGACATGGCAGCGAGTCAAATAGCAGTTCTGAGTCTTCGGAGAGTCAGTCGGAATCCGAGAGCGAATCGGCGGGTTCTAAGTCCCAGCCAGTCCTTCCAGAAGCCAAAGAGAAGCCAGCCTCTAAGAAGGAACGGATAGCTGATGTGAAGAAGGTATCTCCTTTGCTGTAACCGTACACATTGGCTGCCAGCTGGGACCAGCTAGCAGGCCTTTATTTCCCAAGGAAAACTCATTAGGTACCTTGATAGAGAAAACTGCAGCCACCTTTTCTATAATATGCTGTCTCTGGGTATAAACGGGCACTGCTTTCTGCTCTACTGGTTGATCATCAGCTATAAAGGAAATAATTCCATAAACCGTGAAATTATAGGGCAATGGACAAATTTCTGTCGTTTTGGTTTTTAACATTTTAAAAAGGTGGTTAGATTTTTCTTGATACACCATACCGAAAACTACCAGAGCATCATTGACAGGTGACTGAAACGCGATGTGACAGGATCATCACAATCCAAGAGTAAGGGCAGTTTTTGTTTTCTGAGGAATGAGAGAGAAGCACTTCTCACCGAGGAGAACTTACCTGTACCTAGGCAGTGTAGGTAGGGTTCCTCGCTCAGCAGAGAAGAGTCTTCAAGCAAAGAATGTAAAGACGTAAATTGAGTCGCACAGCATTTTCTTTTCGATGCACGTACTTTAAGATGCATTTCTTTTGGGGAAAGTTTAATGACTTTGTCTTCATGAATCATAAGAATGCAGCTGATCTTTTAAATTATTTTGAGAGACTTAGGTATTTTCAACGATTCACATAAGAATATTGCTTTTAGAAATTAAAGTATCTTAATGAAAATAAAAGCTTTATGCTAAATCAGTTTTTGTTCTTCTAAGATACAGGTCGATGTTGTGCAGTTAGCTTTCCGTAGCAGTGCAAGTGATTTTATATTACCTGCAGGTTCTCCAGAATAGCTTCAAAAACCTAAACTTAAGAAAACAAAATAAGGCTGCTTTGAACTGGAGCAGAATTGGAATTAACTGTGCTACATCAGTTCTGTTCCCAGCATAACCATTGCTTAATGGCAAGTGACCCTTAGGAGATGGTGGGAGGTCGGGGAATGCTGGGGGCCCTGTTAGTGTCAGGAAAGTGAAAGTTGTCCTTGCTAATTAAATCACCGTCAGAGAAGTGGCCTTCAGACCCTCAAGTGCTTGCCCTGTTGCCGGCTCATGTGTAGGGTGGGCCTTTCACAGGAGGCAATGCAGATGGTGACTTTTATTTCATTCAAAAAGACCCTGCATGCGCGAGGGCCGCTGGGAAATCTCGCTCTGAGTGTCATTAAACGCAGAAACTCAGCTCCCAGACTTGCCTCGGCAGGCCGCCCTGGGCCACCTTCAGGGCACGAGGCCTCAGCCTGCTTTCCTGTGGACATCTAGACCAGGTCCTCCCTCCCAAGGGCCACAACACAGGTTTGAATGCAGTGTAAGGGACAAAAATGAGTGTGGATGTAACTTCCTTCTGTGCACAGTTCTTTATTTGTACAGAGGAGAGGACCAGCGTGTGTTTACAACTTTACTGAAATCGTGTTGACTGTCTAGCATTCTCACCTGTTAACTATAAGACCTTGCATAGTTAACTCTTTTATAAAGATAAAGGGGAACTAAGAAAGAAGGTAAGTCATAGCTAAGACCTTTAGGCAGAAATATCAAAATAATAGCTTTAAAATTAAGGTGGTCAGTTCTGAAAAGTTAATGTAGTTAACATATGGACAGACATCCCAGACAGAAAGATCGGATTGTGACTTTAGTGGTTGTTATTCTAAAAGGAGAGCTTCTAAAGAAGATTCTTCGTTTTCTTTGTACACGTCCCCCCCCATGGTAGCTTTCTCATTGGAGAGTTGAATCAGATGTCATGAGCCCTCAGAAGGACTAAGATGATTTCAGGATGTATGCATTACAATATATACCATAATTAAAGTAGTGGAGCCTGAATGACTAATATTTTTACATGGTAAGACTAGTTGGTGTAGTGTCAGTGAATAATTCAGCCGCCACCCCTCATCAATGGGGGGTGTCATAAATACCCGTGTTGACTAATTGCCCAGTTCTGGCAGAGGTTCAGAGAGGGGCGGGGGCGGGCGTTGGCGGTCGGGACTGGACTAAAGCTGCCTGTGTCCTTCCTTCCTCTGCCAGCTTTGGTCAGTGTTCTGCCTTTGCTGCCTCTTCGGCCTACATTTCCCACCACTCGGTCACTCCTGACTCCTGTGGTTGGACCTTTTGTCTTCTGACCCTCATGATTCTAAGGCCATTACGGTCTTCACCTTAAAAAACTGGAGACACCGGGCTACGTGATTAGCTCAGATTCTAGTTCTGAAATGCCTATCCCTGGAACATCTCGCTTGTTTTTACGGAGGCCCTTGTTTTTCTGTAGCTTACTCAGGGTTTTTTTGTTTTGTTTCTTAAGTCGCTTGATAAAGTACTCCCTTGGTTTGGTGACGTTTTTTTTTCCAGGTTGTCTTTCATTAAGTTTTTCTTCTGTGGGCCACTTCACATATTTTATGAGCCTTAGCTGGTGGCATTCTCCTCTTGCCGTCACATACTTTCGTGACAGTAAGTTTTCACCCGTGTTTTGATGGCAAACCCCCATTTCTAATTTTGGCTCTCGGGCATCTCTTACATGTTCGACCCTGGTGAAACACTTCCACGTCGGTGCATTCGGATGCATTCTGCGCATGAGTGATTGATTTTATTAAAAGAACACAATACACTTAGCTGTTGGATGGAGCATGAGTTTGGTGGCTAGACCCTGCCTTTAGAGGCCAAGGAAGGAGGGACCTTGAATATTTTTTCTATGCATTTGTTGGCTTGAGTCTTTGTATAAGACGGCGCTAAAATATATTGTGGAAAAAAAATTCTCTTCAACTAATTCCTCCTTTAAACTTTATTTTTTTTTGATCACTAATGAGGATTGTTACTAAAAGCAGTTATCGGGGGCCAAGGGCTCCTGAACTGCTAAGAGAATAAAATCAGGTGTGCTGGAACAAGGGTGGCGGTGATTCTCACTCTGAGAAGTTCTAACTTGGGTGTTAGAAAGACCTAACTTGTATGTATGTCCCTGGCATGTTACCCGTCCTGCGGAATTTAAAGAAATGCACAAATGCCCCGATTCTTACTCGGTTACACTTGGTGGGGCCCTGCTTGTTTTCCGAGTTTTTTAGATGGATTAGATGGAGCAGTCAAAGCTGAAATGGAGAACATTAGGGACTTAAAAGTCATCAGGAAATACTTTGTCTTTGGTGGAACCAAGTGTTCTCTTGGCATTTCATTCAACTGTAAGTTTACGTACATCAGTGATGTGTAAGCAGTGTACCATGTAGTTTAATAGCCATCAGCAGTGAGGAGGCACCGGTAAACATTCATGGGTTCTAGGATAATATGCCTTTATTCTTTTTAAAGATGGCCGCTCATTGTCTCATAAAACTAACTAAACAACCCTCTCGATATTCTGTTACCTGAATGCTCTCAAATTCAAGTACATGTTCCAGTAGCGAAAATAGTAAATGGAGGGTCAGGGAAAAAAGATTCACGCGTGGTCTGTTAATTTTACAGATGTGGGAAGAATATCCTGATGTGTATGGGGTGAGGCGGTCAAACCGGAGCAGACAAGAACCATCGCGATTTAATATTAAAGAGGAGGTAAGGAAACGAAGGGTTTTACTGGGATGTATTGAAACTCCGTATCTTACCTCACCCTTTTCGACTCCGGTATGTGTCACCGTTAACAAGACTTGACTTCGGGACGGGACTCACGGGACTCTGATGACAGCTTTCTCACCCTGGTACAGCAGGAAAAGCCACCTGTCCTGAAAAAGGAAACTTCCCAGAAAGTGCATGTCGTAGTGAATGCTTCCGTACAGTGCCAAGAGTGTTACTCAGAACTGGCCTCACGTTTTGGGGGTTTTTTTTCCCTCTTTACATTTCTCATAGTGAAATTGATTGTAGCAAGGTGTTTATTACTTTGTGAAATACCTGATTTCTAAAACCCCTAGATTTTTGTTCAGTGAGTCACTTGCCTGGTAAACAAATACAACAATGGAAGTAGTTTCAGGTTTACTTCTGAGGAAGGAAGGAAGGGGAGTTTGCTTGCCCTAAGTAATGGATTTCATCAAATTTCTTTAAATGTGGTTTACTAGCTCATTGTCAGTGTGCACCACAGAGTGTTTAACTCCGATAAAATATTTACTCTGATCCAATTGTGAGAGGGTGGTGAGTTTTAAAACTAGTATTATTTACTGGGTTCTGTTTTTAGAGACTCAGACCTTTTTCAGTTTGTGATATTTTTGTGGATTCTTCTTAACTCTATACTAGCTTTATAGATGACACTTTGAAGAGATGGTTTTTTTGTCTCTTGGTGAAAGGTCCCCTCTTGTTGCTATTCTTAACTAGATAACACCCTTCTGCTGAAAGCTAAATATTAATAACCAAAGGTTAGTGAATTGGGGGTGGGTTTTTACTTTAAAAATCTATTTGACTGTGAATCTGCATCGCATTCATGGTGTTTTATTTTGAGTGGCCTGAGCTGGTGTGCCTTAGCTTTCTTTTTTCTGGAGTGTCTAGGACTGGGTTACTGAGCCACGTTTGTTACAACCAACCACATAGTTATGTAAATGTCTTTCTATTTTATATATAAATGAACACGCTCCCTGTAGGGCACAAGACTAAGAGCAGTAGGAGGAGTAGTTTACCATTTTGCTTACTTTTGGAGAACAGGAGCTGTTCAAAGATATCTCTGACCATAAACTTCCCTTGGCCAAGCGCTGTCAGCAGAGCATTGTAGCTTCATGACTGAACATGGTCTTCAGTGAGTCTAAAATGAAGATCAGTAGTCACCACCTCCAATGGCACGCTAAATGTGGCATTTTTATATGACATTGTAGACCTGCAGTACCCAGCATGGTCGCCACTAGACATCTGACTTTTTAGATTAATTAAAATTGACTAAAACGAAAAATTCCATTCCTTAGTCACACGAGCCACATTTCGGGGACTTAGGAGTCCCATGTGGCCGTTGGCTACGATATTTGAGACGGACAGTGCAGACGCAGAGCATTGTTGTCATCCCAGAAAATTTTACCATCCTGTGCCCGTAGAGGCGTCAAGCTGAGAGAAATGTTTCCCGGCATTAGTGATGACAAGTTGATTTTCAAAGTGAAAGGAGAGTGAGCACCGCCAAACAAATGCTGAGGTTTCTCTCTGTCTGAAAGCCCCTGCTGAATGATGGGGCACTGAGTAGACTGTTGAACCAGGGTGGTGTTGACCCTAACAACTGTGAATTAAAGTCTGTACTCATTTTTCCCCCCTCACGCACTGAAGGCCAGTAGCGGGTCTGAGAGCGGGAGCCCAAAAAGAAGAGGCCAGAGGCAGCTGAAAAAACAGTAAGTCTTTCCTGGGGGAAGTTAACGAAACCTAGTAGTTTGTAACGTGTCAGCGTATCTGGGAGTGCTTGGTTCTGTCTTCATCGCACACCCGGTCCCAGAGTCCACTTCTCTGTCTTACCATCTTGGGCCACTGTCCAGCTGGACCTGCTGTGGTCACAGCATTCAGAGCCCAAGATTGTCATTTGTCCACACATAAGTCAGTATCTCACATGTGCTTGGGCTCCTTCTTGGGGACAGACCCCAGCTTATGCGCCATCTGGTTGGCCCAGTTAGCCCAATTATTATCAATTTTTCTTAAAAATGTGCGCAAATACCAGATACATAGGAACTTGGTATTCTATTCTAGTCAAACATGGAACAGATTTGGGTTTTCTGTTTTTCATTTCCACTTGTTTTTTGTGTTGGCAAGATTGTATTGATTGGAGACACCCGTTTTAGTATGAAAATTCACCTTGTTGTTTCCATGTAATTTTAATACTCCAGTTCATAAGCCAGAACATTTTAATTCTTGGGCTTAATGTGAAATTCTTTTACAACATTACAATTCATTATTTTAACATTTATTTTAATAATTCTATTTATGGTGAAAATGTATTTGATTTTTTTTTTTTTTTTTTTGAGAAATGATTTAAAAAATCTCTTTTGGGGTGGATGTGGATCCCTTTGAGAATCTGGATTCTGTAGCCCGTCTCCTCAGAAAAATGTATAGCAGCATTTCAAAAAAGAAAGAAAAATGTGGATACTCAAAAAAACTTCGCACCCAGATTTTTAGGGGCTTCTCCTGGTAAACCAAGAGAAGTTCTCATGGCCCCAGTAAGAACCCCAGTTGTAGTCTCTGTTCTAAAATATTAGTAATCTTAACTGTTCAGCCTAAGGCAAAGTGATTTGAGTTTTCAAAATCTATGTCCTCATTTCCAAAGCGGAGTAACGCTTGTTCTGCTGACCGAACAGGGTTATTAGAAAGTATGCTGAGTCTGGTGTTTAATGGTGGTGACCTGCTCAGAGAATATGCAGTTTTCCTTTCTGTTCTAAATATATAGTTAGAATTGGAGAAATAATAGCCGTAGGCGAGCCTGCACTTCTTGGTATCTTAAAAGGCCATTTTTCTACCTCCGTTGCATGGCCTGCTTAGGAGATTCTGTTCTCAGCTTATCAGGCTAAGTGGCCTTTGGGAGCTTTGAGAAATGCATGGCTGTGCTCTTTCCTCCTTCTCTCACTGCATCCTGGGGGGCTCTCGACCGGAGTCTAAGGCTGCTGCGCTTGAAATCCTCAACTGCCCATCTTCACGGCCTTGTCCAGGTGTGCAGAAGCCTGCACTTTCTCAGCCCTTGTACAGGTCACCAGGCTTCCTCTTTGGACTGGCTCCTGCATTTATTTTCCCTCTCCTGTCAGTCCTCAGAGCTCTCCACATTGGCAGCTTTCAGAGGGCCTTCATGGACCTTTCTTTCCCCAGAGTAGAACCTCTTAGTTCTCGTACAGGGATGTGTGTCTTCTATCACGCTGCCTCCGTGGCCTGAGGCTCCCTAGGAAGTCACCGGGAGCTTGAGTGGTTTGGGCACTGAGCTAGCCTTGCTTCCGGCCAGCCTCTGGGTAGCTGGACTTCGGGGAGCGCCTCTGCTGTGTGAGTTTAATTTGTAAGATTACTTGGAGGAGGTCCCGTAATAGGAGCTGCTAAGACTCAAGTTTTGGAAGGCACAGTGCTAAAGGCACCCTCTGTGATTGGGACAAGCAAGACCAAACCCGCATGCGCGCTTGTGAATTTGCGATGTGAGAGAGACTCACTCAAAGGGAGGAGGGGAAACTTTGAAATATCAGCATGCACAGGGAAGTGCTGTTCTGAAACCCTGCAGACTGTACTGCAGGTCATAAAGAATTTTAGAAAGAGCAGGGTTTTTTTTAACTTTTTTGGGGGGGAATTCCAACTTTCAAAAAGTTGCAAGAATAAAAGCACGAAGAATGTTTATGTGCTTTACCCAGGGTTACCATCGGTTACCATTTTGGTCCCACTTCCTTTACTGTTGTGGCTGTTCACTTTATATGTACCCACACTTGGTGTTTCTTCTGACTAGTTTAAGACATACATTTATACATCATGGCCTTTGACCCTTAAACACCTAAGCGTGCATTTTCAGAGAGTGAAGGATATTCTGTGTCATACGCCCAGTACAGTTTTGTCATAAATAGATTCAGCACTGCTGACACACTTCTGTCCAATTCATATTCCCGTTCCTGCCGGTTGGCACAACGGCTTTTCTGACGTTTTTCCACCTCCGCACAAGAACCAGTCTCGGATCAGCTCTTGTGTCAGTTGTCAAGTTTCTTTAATCTAGAGCATGTTCATAGGCTTTCGTCGCTTTTATGACATTGACATTTTTGAAGAATACGACCTTACAAGGGACTAACTCCCCAAAGTCATAATGTGAGTCAGCATCTTAAAAGCTTAAAGTTATACAGCATAGTGTCCCTGCACGCCATACCTGCAGGGTCCGGAGGCAGTCTTCTTGCCACTAACTGACCACTCTTCGCCTCACATACGAGGTGATGTAACATTGCTGACCTTGACTTTTTCCCTCGTTTTTGAAAATCAAAACAGAATTTAAAATAGTTCAGTCAGTGTCTGAGACACACGTACACAAAATCCATTAGGCCTCTGATCATTCAGATACCCCCAGAATGTGTAAGCCTGGTTGTAATTTTTCTTGATTCTTTGGTTTTCAGGGTTGAGAGTCGCAGGGGCAGAGCTTTGACAGGTGGCCAAACCACTTGTTTTCACGGGGCTTTAGTTTCCTTCTCTAGGAGGAGGCGTTTGGCCCAGTAAATTTGCTGGGGTTTTGTATATTCCCGTATGGGGAAGTTCTCAGTCCTCCTGTTGTCCGTAAGTCCGTACATTGCAGCGGAACTGGAAAGCTCTAGCCACAGTGTCCCTTTTCCCAGGGTTGCCTACATGTTAGCCGCCTGAAGGGGAGGTGTGGACGCTCACCGAGGTTCTCAGTACCTGGCGGGGTTACGTAAATCACAAGTAATACTGCTCAGGACTTGGTCCTGGGAGACTGCAGCTTCATGTGCCAGTCTCCCGGTCGCTGCAGACCTCTCCCTGACTTCCTCGCTGCCCATCACTTCTATTTTTTGTTCTCCAGCAGACACGTATTGTCTAGGCTTTGGGGAAAGAGAATAAGATAGGTTCCCAGAGTGTCGTTAGGCATTAGGAGGCCGTTGTTTTAAAGAGACTGAGGGATTAGGCAGTGCTACTAGGCCTCACTGTCTTAACTCTTGTGCTTCCCTAAAACTTCCGAAAGCACCCTACCTGTCTGACAACAGACTGGTAGGGCTCATTCTTTACTTACTTCTTCACTTAACAAGGGAGTATCTCTCTTTGCCTGCCTTTGACCCGAGCTCTGGTACAAAGATGAACGAAATGGCCCTGCTCACAGTACTGTTAGGGAAGTGGGTGTGAAACCGTGCCACTGGAACCTAAGTAGTGGACATAAAAGTGCTCCACTGCGTTTTCACAGAAGGCTTGCAAAAAATTTTTTCCCTAAAGTCTATACAAATTCAGGTATAGGGTGGCTCCTGCACCCCTTTGGAAGGTTCTCAGGATCCACAGATCAGCCACCTTCTTGCAACAGGCTTCCACTGTTACTTTGACCTGTTCTCCCATGAAGAATATTGATTTGACTTTGCAGTTCTGCAGAGAGGTGTCTGTAGCATAACCATTTCCAAAGACCAAGAGGCACAGTGGTGATTGTTGTATTTGCTGGGAGACACCAGATACTTGCCTTTTGTTTTATTTTTTTACATGTCGTGCCCACTAGCTATTATTTGTCCCTTCTTCCCTGCAGGTGAGAAATGAGCTCAGTCCCTGTGATACTTGACTGGGTTTCCAAGCAAACTTCAAACACTAGGGGACTAAGACACCTATAGGGTATGGCTCTTTCACACCTTCTGAGATCTCAAGGAGCAAAGGAACACCTTCTGTATCTAATAGTTACTAAAAACTACATCTTTGGCTCAATAGATAATTTAGTAGATGGTAGGTTTATCATTAAAAAGTAACTTTAGGGATGATTTCCTCAAATATATTCTAACAGTGTTAAAATATCTAGTATGAGAGTTCTCAAAGAAGTCCCTGACTGTATCAGCATCATCTGTGAGTTTGTTAAAATGAAAAATTCAGGCCTCACGTTAGACCTACTGAATCAGAAACTGGCTGTGGCCCACAAATCTGTTTTAATAAGACCTTTAGGTGGCTCTGATTGATGCTAAAATCTGAGAAACCACTGATTGAGTGTATGTTATAGTTCAGTCTTGTCAGTGATAGTAATCAAAACAATGAGAGATGGCCCTGGCTGGTGTAGCTCAGTGGATTGAGCGCGGGCTGCGAACCAGAGGGTCGCCAGTTCAATTCCCAGTCAGGGCACATGCCTGGGTTGTAGGCCAGGTTCCCCAGTGGGGGCCAAGTGAGAGGTAACCACCCTTTGATGTTTCTCTCCCTCTCTTTCTCCCTCCCTTCCCCTCTGTCTAAAAGTAAATAAATAAAATCTTTAAAAAGAAAAATAGTTTAAAAAAAAAAACAAAAACAGTATGAGATTTAACGATATTTTTTCCCCAGAACAAATAGTTTAAAACATACATTCTTAGTTTCCATTTTCACTTATTTTGTTACAAGAGAGAAAATAGGAATAGATATTACATGGACCAGGAAAGAACACAACCAAAGTTTAAATGGAACTAGAAGAAATCTCTTTAGCATAGTAACTAAAATATACATGTTCTGCCTTTTGGATAATTAGATCAAAATTGGTAGTGTCAGATTCTTCAAGCTGAGTAACCTGGAAGAATTCTTCTGGAAAAAAATCATTCTGCTTTGCTTTGATCACAGAGAAAAGTGGAAACGGGACCCTTCGGAAGATGAACAGGAACAAGGCACCAGTGCAGAGAGTGAACCAGAGCAAATAAAAGTGAAAGCCAGGAGGCCTGGGCCCAGAAGGTGCATTGTTTGCTTGAACATCTCTGCTTCTGGCGGAACCCAGTTTGCATTAGGTGGAGACGGCGCGGTGCTAGCAGGAGAGCCTTGATTGGTGGACTGCAGTGTGTTATGGCCCTGGGTTTGGAATGTCTGTGGCTCGCCTCTTGCCAGCCTCCATTGTTAGCAAGTGACTGGATGATGGAGCTGCTTGTGTTGCTTGTGGGTGTTTGCACGGTGTGTAGCTCAGAGTGACTCTTTCCGTTTTCTTACTCCATGGCGGGTTAGGTCTGAGGGAAGACTGTATCTCCTAAAAAGCGCTCCCTGTGCATTTGACTACTCTCCAGGTTCTTTTTGCTGGACCTGATTGTAAAGTTTAAAACATTGGTTGTCTCGTTGAAAGCATACTTCACTGTTTATTACCTGGTTCATAAAATCTATGTAACATTAAACAGAGAATGTCCTTGTGCGGAGAAGGAAAGGCCGAGGTGGCAGGGTCCTGGTCATTTTTGATCAGGCAGAGGAAACGTAAAGTGCTGGTGTTGGGGAAGGAGAGCAGGGGGCGGAGAGGCCCCAGGAGAGGTGAGCTCCTTGCCAGAGGGTGTAGGATGCGGTTGACGAGTGATCGCCTTCGGGCCAGATCCCACTCACCACGTCGTTTTGTGTGGCCTGCCAGCGAAGCATCGCTTTTACCGAGGGACAGTCGTAGTTTGACGCTCGAGAACACTCAGTTTGAATCCCAGCGAACTGAAATACTATCTTTTCAGAAAGAATGCTGTTCTCATTAGTAGGTGATGTATCACACACACAAAAAAACTCAGTGATGATTATTTTATTTTGAATTTTGTCACTAAAAAACATGTGAAAATTTATTTTCTCTCACTACATAAGGAGCTGTGTAGTGGCCTCAGTTTTGCCTCTTGTCTGGGAAAGCTGAAGATCCTGACCTTCTGGCTATTTACGGGAAGCGTCTGCCGACCCCTGGCTTAGGCGTCCTATCTGTCCCCCCCACTTCCGCCCCCACAGGGGGGTCAGCAGCTGAGTTCTGTCTCCTTTCACCCGAGTCTGAGCGCTCAGGAGTAGGATACCTCATACCTCTTCACTTCTGTCTTCTAGACGTTCCCTGTCATTTACGGAGCCCTTAACCTTGACTCCTCTGTAGCGTTGATTTGGTGGGTCCGAGAGAAACAGATTCATGCGATTGTGAGTTTCTGTCTCCCTCTTCTCCGTCCACCTTTTCGCCGCTGATAGAGTGTTAATTTGGGGATTTCCTTGTGTGAGCTCCTACGCCATGGCCCCTGGTCCTGGCTGTGCACGGGCCTCACCGGAGGGCCGTGTTCTCGGTCTGTTCTTTGGTCTGTGACAGGGCAGTCTCTCAGGCAGTCTTCAGGCACATTGTATGCACAAAAGTATATATGTAGTTATTTCTGGTCCTTTCTCCCTTTATACAGATTATACATTCCGTGCCCCTTGTGTATTTTTCCTTCATTACCTTGGATATCTTTCTGTGTCAGTACTTGGAAAAACCCCCTTTGATTTCTTTTTTAATGGCTTCGTTGTATCCTGTTTATGGAACTAGTTCCCAGTTGATGAACACTTGAGAGTTTTTCTAGTCTTTTGTTAATTGCGAATAACACTCCAGTGAATACTTTAAAATGCCTGTACCTGCGTGTATCTGTAAGATCAATCCCCGGAAGTGAAACTGTTACGTTAGAAAGTTTGAGAGATACTTCCAAGTTGCCCACCTAAGAGACACCATCAGCAACGTGCCACGGGTGTATTTGTACGTCAGGTGACCCCGAGGAACAGTGGAGAACCATTGCCTCAGAACCACCGTATCTTTTATCAACGATTGAAGATCGTTAGCATGAGAACCACTTTTATGTTGAAAATGCAGAGTTCTAGTGCATTAGAATCTCAGAGAATGGGACCCAGGAATACACATTTCTAGCTTTGCCCTAGTTAATCCTATGTATGTACCCTCGATCTGGGAAATACAATTAAACAGATGTGAAGTAAACAACAAACGATAGTAAAACGGCCATTTTTTTCCTCTTCTCATTTCAGAACAGTGCCGAAACCTCGTGTTAAAAAGCAACCTAAAGCTCAGCGCGGAAAGAAAAAAAAACAAGAGTCTTCTGATGATGATGATGATGAAGACGAAGCCCCAAAAAGGCAGACCCGTCGCAGAGCAGCTAAAAATGTTAGGTAGGTTATGCCCCAGAAGTTTTTCGGTAGGTGTGAGGGTGACAGTTTACTTGGTTTGCCCGCGGTTGGAAGCCCAGGATTGTGCATCTGTTACGCAAAAGCGATGTGACCTGTGCCCTGCAGAGGCGTTTGGAAATCCGGTCTGCGTGGTCGCAGAAGGGGGGGCGTTGGCCAACGGGAATGTGGGCAGGGTAGCAGTAGCTCATGGCAAGCCTGCACTCCTGTAAACAGAGCTGCTCCAAGTTCACGTTCTGTCGAGGTGTCTTCGTTTCATAACATCCTTCTCTCAGGAAAGACGTTGGGTCGTGTTCTTCCTTCTAATTTGCCCTTGGGATCCAACAAATTTTTCTGAAGTTCAGCTTATATATAGGAGTTGGGTGTGGTAATTATATCAAGCTTTACTAATAGGGTAGGCAGCATTAACAGAAATTGAAATAAAGGAGTAGATTCATGCAAACAATATTTTACATTACATGAATTAAAGGGCATTTAATTTTTTTTTTTAGAAAACATGCAGTTTTTTTTGTCTACTTAGAGGTGTTGAAACTTGAGTCCTGGAGATATTAGTACCCTGTCCAAGGTATCCAGTGAGTGATCCCAAAGCTAGGACTCGGCGCTAAAGTTACTAATGTGGAGCTTTTTCCTCCCACAGCTGCCCGTGCATCCAGGGCTGTGTTTTTCTTGTGTGTGACTCCCACATCACCTATTGTTACTATACAATGGAAGGGCATGTTGGAGTATTTTATTACTAGGAAGTATGTCTGTTGAAGGTCTCAACAGTTTGAAAATACTTAAATTTCATGTCCTGGTTATTGGGAGACAAAACACACAGGGTTAAAACATTTAATCTTAGAAATATTGCTTGTCTTTTGCCTACGAGCAGTGTTTTTTTTAATTCATTATACATTTTCTGTGTAGTTGTTTCCTTATTATATAGTAATGATCTCACTAAAAATGAACACATAGGCATGTCCTTGTAGTTTCTTTTTAATATATTTTATTGATTATGCTATTACACTTGTCCCATTTCCCCCCCTTTATTCCCCTCCGCCCTGCACACCCCCTCCCACCTACATTCTCCCTCTTTAGTTCATGTCCATGGGTCATATATATGAGTTCTTTGGCTTCTACATTTCCTATACTATTCTTAACCTCCCCCTGTCTATCTTCTACCTATCATTTATGCTTCTTATTCCCTGTACCTTTTCCCCCTCTCTCCCCACCCACTCCCCTGATGATAACCCTCCGTGTGGTCTCCATTTCTGTGATTCTGTTCCTGTTCTAGTTGTTTGCTTTGTTTGTTTTGTTTTAGGTTCAGTTGTTAATCACTGAGTTTGTTGTCATTTTACTGTTCCTGTTTTTGATGTTCTTTTTCTTAGATAAGTCCCTTAAACATTTCGTATAATAAGGGCTTGGTAATGATGAACTCCTTGAACTTGACCTTATCTGGGAAGCACTTTATCTGCCCTTCCATTCTAAAAGATATCTTTGCTGGATAGAGTCATCTTGGATGTAGGTCCTTGGCTTTCATGACTTGGAATACTTCTTTCCAGCCCCTTCTTGCCTGCAAGGTTTCTTTTGAGAAATCAGCTGACAGTCTGATGGGCACTCCTCTGTAGGTTACTGTCTCCTTTTCTCTTGCTGCTTTTAAGATTCTCTCCTTATCTTTATTTAACCTTGGATAATGTAATTATGATGTACCTTGGTGTGTCCCTCCTTGGGTCCAGCCTCTTTGGGACTCTCTGAGCTTCCTGGACTCCTTGGAAGTCTGTTTCCTTTGCCAGATTGGGGAAGTTCTCCTTCATTATTTGTTCAAATCAGTTTTCAATTTCTTGGTCTTCCTCTTCTCCTTCTGACACCCCTATGATTCAGATGTTGGAACGTTTAAAGATGTCCCGGAGGTTCCTAAGCCTCTCCTCAGTTTTTTGAATTCTTGTTTCTTCATTGTGTTCTGGTTGAATGTTTCTTTCTTCCTTCTGGTCCACACCATTGATTTGAGTCCCAGTTTCCTTCTCGTCGCTATTGGTTCCCTGTACATTTTCCTTTATTTCACTTAGCATAGCCTTCATTTGTTCATCTAATTTATGACCAAATTCAACCAATTCTGTGAGCATCCTGATTACCAGTGTTTTGAACTGTGCATCTGATAGGTTGGCTATCTCTTCATTGCTTGGTAGTATTTTTTCTGGAGCTTTGATCTGATCTCTCATTTGGGCCATTTTTGTTGTCTCGGCGCGCCTGTTACGTAGTAAGGGGCGGAGCCTTAAGTGTTCACCAGGGCGGGGCAGCCCACGTCTCACTGTGTGGTGACGCTGTACGTGGAGGGGGTGGTCAGAGAGGGAACAATGGCGCTTGCTCCGCTCTCTGTTGGTTTTCAGTCACTTCCCCAGCTACCCACAAGCAATTTGGGCTCTTCTGGCGCTGATTCCCAGGTGGGTGGGCTTGTGTACGTTCTAGGACCCTGTGGGCCTCTCCAATGAACTCCCTTGTGAGGCTGGGAGTTTCTCCTGCCGCCGTCTCAACCCCCAGAGGTGTTTTCAGTCAGAGGTTTGAGGCTTCATTTCCCAGAGCTGGGACCCTGGGTTGTGGGGTCTCACTCTCCAGTTGTTCCTCCTGGTTTATCCGCACACAAATGTGGGACTACCCAGTCCACAATCTGCCTCCTCTCCTGCTCCACGAGCTGCCGCCCTGCTGCAAATCCTCTCCGCCCAGCTGCCCGGCTCTGCCCCTCCTACTGGTCTGGATGAATGTTTCTTCTTTAACTCCTTGGTTGTTGGACTTCGGTACAGTTTGATTTTCTGTCAGTTCTGGTTGTTTTTTTGTTTTTAAATTTGTTCTTGTCCTTCTTTTGGTTTGCAAGGAGGCACAGTGTGTCTACCTACGCCTCCATCTTGGCTGGAAGTTTTCCTTGTAGTTTTTTATATCTTGCTTACATACACAAATCAGTGTAGATATAGTCTGTTTTTATTTTGAAACACCTATTAGCCTTCCTGTAGTTATGTGTGAACATGCGTTAATACATAAATAGGGAAAAAATGAACTTTTAGCCTACTTTATGTGTGGCTGATCTGTAAAACAGCGTGTTGGAGCCACCACGGTGTGGTCCTCTGTCCTGATGACGGTACGTAGGGCAGTGTTAATTTCTGCAGAGTTAGTCTCCCACTTACTTGGCATTGTCCCTCCTGCAGTTACAAAGAAGATGACGACTTCGAGACTGACTCAGACGATCTCATTGAAATGACTGGGGAAGGAGTGGATGACCAGCAGGATAATAGTGAAACCATTGAAAAGGTCTTAGATTCAAGGCTGGGCAAGAAAGGAGGTATGTGCCTTTGGGAAGCAACGTACTTTCTGTAGCTGCTTAATGGGGCCCAAATGTTACCTATTTCAGCTCTGAAGTGATGCATTTCATTCAGTCCGTGCCCGTGTTTGTTGTGAAATGTGGAAGTTTTTCTGACCCATCTTCATGTTTCAGAGCTGAGACCACAGAGTGGGGGTGTGTTTAATAGTTTTGAGATTTGAGGCTAGTAAAGATGTGTTACTGCCTTAAACAGCAGTGATGTAGCGGAGCTTCTTGCTCATCAACATGAAGCAAATACACCTTTACTTGTTTCTGAATCTTGTGAAAAGTATGCTAGCTGATTAAATAAATGCATATTTGGATGATACTGAAGATTTTTTATAGTCAAATTGAGATATCTCTTAACTTAGTTTCTTTAAAGTAATCTTTCAATATAGGAAATATCAAGGTAACACCTAATTCACTTTTCTCTTATTTTTTTTTTATCTAGCCTCACTTGAGGTTAATAGAGTTAACAGAGAACTTTGGGTAATTGGTGGAGAGATATTTATTTTCTGACCTTATTTTTAGTGTTCCTGGGGGGCCAGATTTGCATTCTGAGTTAGTAGGGACCAAAATGAGCAGATGTTGCTGTTCCATTTTCATTGTGTTTGGGCACAAGGATTTTTTAATTTTATTTCACCAGCAAATTAGAATACATTTTAAAGTATAAAAATTGGGTTGTCATTTTGAAAATATTTGCAGTTATTGACTTTGTTTGTCCTATATTTGTGAATTTCTGCTTCTTTCAAGTTGAAGGATTTTGGTGCTTTCTCCAAAAAGACACTCTTTAGATAGCTGTGCACAGGGGAAACTTTTCAATGTCTGGTTTCATACACTTTTTAAAGTTTGTTAAGACTGACTTCTTTTGCAGCGACTGGAGCATCTACCACTGTGTATGCGATTGAAGCTAATGGAGACCCCAGTGGTGACTTTGACCCGGAAAAGGATGAAGGCGAAGTCCAGTACCTCATCAAGTGGAAGGGCTGGTCTTACATCCACAGCACGTGGGAGAGTGAAGAGTCCTTACAGCAGCAGAAAGTGAAGGGCCTAAAAAAACTCGAGAACTTCAAGAAGAAAGAGGATGAAATCAAGCAGTGGTACGTTTTCCATCTTGGATTAACGGAATACATTTGCAGCTTGAGGGACAGGAAGGGTCTATATACTTGGTCATCATACCTGCCAGTGTCACATGATCAGGTCATTTTGTGTTAGGAATAGAGACGGATAAGTTCTAATTTCTGTTTTATTATAGTACAAAATACGCTGCTTCACCAAGTTACATATTTTCCCTCTGAGTAACAAAAGTATTCCTAAAATAGGAGTAACTTATAAAGCATAGGAATTTAAAATTCTCAGAAGTACAGTAATATCTCATTTCAGGTGGCTGCTGTTGTCCTTGTGAAGAGCTTTGGCGCTAAGGATAGTTTTCAAAAAAAGTCCCGTTAATCACTTGTAAAGCCCATTGTATATTAAAAAGGGCACCTTATCTTTTAAATCTGGAAGACAGTTTTGCTTCAGTCTGTTTAGATACATGAATTTATCCTGTGAAAGTACATGAATGTGTCACTAAGTAGTTCTTTTTAGGTTTCTTTGTAAATAGGCCATATCAGAGAGAGGGGTCTGGGGTGGTCATTGTTTTCTGAAGTTGTATGTTGTTTGTAAAAACTCTGGCCTCGTTAGACTACTCAAGGGGCAGATGGACGTAAAGACAAGATCTCTTTCCTATCTCTGCCTTTGCTTTGATAAATGTGTGCAGATTGCCAAATTTAACGAGTGTGTACTTCTTCTGCCTTCTGTCCAGGTTGGGGAAAGTGTCTCCTGAGGACGTGGAGTATTTCAACTGCCAACAAGAGCTAGCCTCAGAGTTGAACAAGCAGTATCAGATAGTAGAGAGAGTGATAGGTGAGAGCGTGGGGACTTACTTCAGCGGCGCGTGAGCTCCACAAATAACGGGAATGATGTGAATTAAGAAGTACTCTTTTTGTAGGGTTAGTTTTGAGAATAGGCAGATGCCTAGATTTACTTACTTAGAAGCAAAAGCTAACGAGTTCTGATAAATTTGGAGGTGGGGGAATGACAGAAAGAAGCGTCAAGGGTGACGCTGAGGTTTTTGACCGGAGCAAACAGGACAATAAAGGTACCACTTACTGAACTGGAAAGACTGAGGGAAGAGCTGATGTTTGAGTGGAAAACGAGCCTAGTTTGATCAACTTCTTAGTCACCTAAATGGGGAGAGTACTGTGAAGGCTGTCGCATACGTAAGTCTTAGAACTCTTGGTCTGGGCTGAAAATGTAGATGTGGGGATGCGTCGGCATATCGATAGTATTTAAAGCCTGAGATTTAGTGAGTTCATCAGAAATAATGTACATGGTGAGAATAAGAAGTCTGACAGCGTTCTGGCTTTTGGAAGTCAGAAAGAAACCAGCAAAAGGAGACTGAGAACAGACAGCCAGTGAGATCGGAGAGGTGAGAGGGTGGTAGACTGAAAGGCAAGTGGTTGATGTGGCTCAGGAAGGAGAAATGCTGCTGGTCCATGTGGTCCGACTGGGACTTGATCCTTGAGTCTGGTGATAGGTATGGCACTGGCGAAATGGATCCATGGAGTGGTGGGGATGCAGGCCTGCCTGGGGCGGTGTCCAGAGAGAATGAGGGGGACATGGAGTGAAAACAGCTCTCCTTGGTCATTGTGTTGGAAAGAGGCACAGAGAAAGGGACAAAGAGCTAGACAGGGCCTTGAGGACCTGAGGGATTTTTTTCTTTTTACAATGAGAGATCATGTATTTATATTCTTATTCATAGGACTTAAAATGTCACTCCTTGATTATAGTGGTGACTTTTCTCTCTTTATCTTCCATTTCTTTAGCTATGAAGACAAGCAAATCGACACTGGGTCAAACAGATTTTCCAGGTAAATAAGAGGTCTTATTTATAAATGTTTAGCATTTACCAGCAGCTCATGTTTTGCAACGTGATGTTTCATTCATTACATGTAAAACAGAATGTCACTCCCTCCCTTTGATGGACAGTGGCTGACCTGCACATTTTTATATGTGAAATAGCTCACAGTCGGAAGCCGGCACCTTCAAATGAACCTGAGTATCTATGCAAATGGATGGGACTGCCCTATTCAGAGTGTAGCTGGGAGGACGAAGCCTTGATCGGGAAGAAATTCCAGGGCTGCATCGACAGCTTCCACAGTCGGAACAACTCAAAAACCATTCCGACCAGAGAGTGCAAGGTGTGGTGTTGGCGGGGTTTGGATGGTTTTTTTTTTTTTTTTTTAGGGGAAAGATGTATTGATACAAAGGCTTGTCAGATCCTGGGGAGATCTTTACTTTGTTCATTTTTGTTTTTCAGGCCCTGAAGCAGAGACCACGCTTTGTGGCTTTAAAGAAACAGCCGGCATATTTAGGAGGGGAGAATCTGGAGCTGCGTGATTATCAGCTAGAAGGTCTCAACTGGCTTGCTCACTCCTGGTGCAAGTAGGTAGAAAAAGATGTTTGGAACTGTCTGTGCTGCTTCCGGCTTCTTTGTTAGACGCAAAGAATGACTTCTTTCTCCTGTGTGTTGTAGAAATGAGAAAATGATGAGATTGAGAGAATTCCCTTCTGGGGAAGTCAAGAGTACAGTCAGCCTTTCAGGTCCACAGATTGAACTAGTTTTCGATTGAAAATATTCTGGGGAGAGGAAATACATGTTGGTGAAAATTTGCCATTTCCTCCCAGTAGGGTGGAAAGGTGAGAGACGTAATGAGGACTCAGGAACACGCTGTGTCTGTACAGAAATAAAATAGGTGCATCTGAGACGTGTAGAGAAATGGCCTCCTACGTCGTATTCTTGCTGCTTTGTTTTGTGTGCTTTTTCCCTAGAGTAAAAATTTAATCTCTTGCTGGTGAATGTCTCGTTTATCTATTCAGTTAAGTTGTCTTTAACTCGTATATCACTCTGGCACTGTGGTTCACTGCTTAAAAATGTATTACATGCGTGTCAACCTTCAGCAGCCCGATTTTTAAGGAACTTTTAACATTTGCAACCTATGTCATATATGTGTTCCTAATTTCCTGCCAATGGGCTGTTTTCTACTTTCTGAACATACTTCTCCCGACTCTGGCCATTTCGTCATTTTTCTCCCTTATGGCCTCACACGCCCTTTCATTTTGGCATCCTGCTGAAATCCAGCCCGTCCGCTAAAGCAGTGCCTTTCAAAGTGTGGCCCCAGGAATGCACCTGCATCAGAATATGCAGAAGTGCTTGTTAAAAATGCGGATTCCTGAGCTTTTTCGCAGATACTCTGATTCAGTAGGTGCGGGGTGGGGGGAAATTCAGAACCCCACAACCTACCCCCGCTGTAGACTGCCGTGTATTTAGAACAAGCTGTACACACAGCAGCACGTAGATGTGTAGGGGCAGTGTGTGTGGCATTGAACAACCTGGCGGCATGCAGTGGACTGCGTGGGTAATTTGAGCAAGCGCATGTGACTGTCTGGCTGTCAAGTTCACCAACAGCAGGGCTAGCCAGTCTGCCCTGCTTTCAGTATTGGAAGCCAAGGTCATGTGCTTGTGTCCACCTGCCTTCTCTGTTGTAAGAGATAGATGTACACGACCAAAGGGCAAGGTCAGGAACATGGTCCGAATAGGCGCTTGCAGTAATCCAAGTCTTGGCCATGCTTTGGTCCCTTCTTATTCTTCTGTTTGTAGCTTCTACTTTCTTATATGTAGGAGACTTAACTTCAGGTGAGAGAAAGTACAGTTGAGGCTCACAACAAAATGTCTTACTTGGTGACATTGCGGGGCATTGGTGTCCTTGCTCTCTGTGCACATACTGTGTGTGTGTGTGTGTGTGTGTGTGTGTGAGTGTGTGAGTGAACTAACGATTTGTTTTTCCTCCCTGCAGAAGTAACAGTGTAATCCTTGCTGATGAAATGGGCCTAGGAAAGACCATCCAGACCATATCGTTCCTCTCCTACCTGTTCCACCAACACCAGCTGTATGGCCCTTTTCTTATAGTCGTCCCTTTATCCACCCTCACCTCATGGCAGAGGGAGTTTGAAATCTGGGCACCAGAGATTAACGTAGTGGTTTACATAGGTGACCTGATGAGCAGAAATACGGTGTGTAAACCAAAAGAACTGGGGTAGAATCTGTTATGAATGTATTTTGGAAATTGACCTATAGCCTTTATAGTTTGTAGTAAAATTATGATTCTTTCACTGTGCTGTGCCCCTGATACTGGGAGATAATATGTATTACAGAAATGCAACTTAGATGTTCTGTAAAAACATGCTTACTGTATTTAAGAATGTTCATAGGGGGAATCTCTTAGATTGCAGTATTAATTAATTTCTTCTTCTGTCTGTCCTTTGTACTTTCAAGACAGCTTTACTTATGAAGGATTATAAGAACAAGCTAATACCTTGTATAAAGTTAATATTATTGTTACCGTTTGTAATTGGAAAAAATTTTAAACTTACAAAAGTTAACTGAAGTGGTGAGATTGCATAACTTACAAGAAAGGAATAAGGGGAAGGGACAGTGGGCCATTCCAAGGTGGCAGAAGTGAGGTTTGCCTGATGTGTCAAACTTAAGCATCAGAAACTTAGAACACTGGGCCTTAAGTTTATCTTTGTTTAGCAAATGTTTTCTTGATAATAACTAACTTTTTTAAAAAGCACCTGTTGTGTGCCGGGCCCTGTGCTTGGAGCTTTGTGTGTGTTACCCGTCATCCTCATTATAGTCTTCATAGTAGACCGTAATTTTTCCAACCAACTGATGAAGGTACTGACTCAGTTTCACACTTGTCCCTAGGCCACCTGGAGTGTGGGGATGGGACAGAGGCATGTCTGGGCTCATACCCTTGCTCTTTCACCCCTGTTATGTTCAAGTAAGCTGTTCCTGGGGGACTGCTTATAACAAGAGCAAATCATCAGGAATCCAGAAACCTTTGAGGGAAACGTTAGAGTCGTATATTATCGAACTGATTTAAATTTACTTTTATTAGATATTTTCATTGTCTAACCTAACCCCTGGCGGATTTCACTGCCCTAATTTTGAGTTTCTAAGCAGAGAATGGTTTTTAGCTTTGCTAATCCATCTTTTTAACCATTACAAAAGAAAAACAAACTTTCTAGATTGTGCAGAATTGCTTTAAGCAGTTTATGTAATAACGAAGGCAAGGAGAACTCTGAGAAATTGTGGCGTCAGGGAAGTTTTCTTAATGGTCTTCACTACTCCTTTTTTGTTTGTTTGTTTGTTTGTTTCCTTTTTTCTTTCTTCCCCCTTTGGAGGTGATCAGCCACATGCACTCCTTGGCCTCTTGTCCATTTTCTAACTTGACAGCCAAACGGCAGGAGCTTTGTCACAGGCCCTTGTGCTGGCTGGGTGTCCAGTCACACTCTCCATGTGAATGCATCAGCTTTCGTGTTCCTTCACATTGACATTATTTTCATTCACATTAAATGATATTTTCGTCCATTAACCCTTCCTTTCCTTTTCCTTGGGACCCACATCTTTGTGCTCTGTGATTAATGAAATTTCTGACCGAGCTAGTGGTTGGAATTTGTTCCACTCATTAATAAAAGTATTGTCTTGCCCAGAGAATAATCAGATTCTATTTCCTTAAGAAAATCCTCATTTTGGGGTCTAATTGCTGATGAAATGCATCATTTGGTCAATTGTGTTGGGGTTGGAGGGGTGAAGGGAGACAACAATTTATTTGAATTCAATTTATTTGAATTCTGGCAGTAATGTTTTTGCTGGTCACTGATAGACCTTTGAATTCTAACTTTTACTGCTTTATGCTTAAATTATGGCATTTTAGAATGTGTAAGGTATTAAATTCTAACCAGATTTTGTAGTTGAACATGTTTCTGTTGCATCTGTCATAAGACTTGCTGGTGATAGAGAGAAAGTAAAAGTAGAAATTGTATCTTAATTATCATTTTCTTTTGTAGATACGGGAATATGAATGGATTCATTCTCAGACCAAAAGGCTCAAGTTCAATGCACTTATCACAACATATGAGATCCTCTTAAAAGATAAGGTGTGTAACTGTAGCTAAAAGGCTAAGTTTTGTAGAGTGACTTATCTAAGTGGTGGGGTTTATACCTCCCACTTACCATGTTATTTTTCTTTATTCCTTAAAAAAAGCAAACAAATGAACAAACAAATCCAGAAAGAATTTGAAGGTTGTAAATAGAAATTAGAACCTTACAGCTGAAGGGGGCCTTAGGTCACCTAGTCCAGTTGAAGACGCAGGATGAAGGGGTATTGAGGCCCGAAACTGCCCTGAGATTCTAGTCAGGCGTTGGAAACATGGCCTGAGAGCCATCCTGTCCTTGCCAAGGCTTCTCCAGAGCACACGGTGGGGACAGTCTCTGTGATGAGGAGGGCAGAAAAACGAAGCTCTTCAGGTTATCTCCTCCCTACAGTTACTAAGAAATGTATGTGGCAGGCGATCCCGTTAGTCACAAAAAAGTGTAAAGGTCAGTTTGGTGACTCTTGATGTTTCTGTGCTTAAGGGTCGGGCAGGAGAACAGGGAGAGAAGAATGTTAATTAAGGAGAGACTGCCAAGTCACTTTTTTTTTTTGTTTGTTTTTTTGGTTTTTTGCCCAGCATACCAATTTTTGCATTCTTCCTTAAGAGCACGCAACCATACCTGGCATAAGAGATTCCCTATAACTTTTCCAGGAGGGTGTGCCCTTTTGAGTAGACATAAATCTGGCAACCAACAAAAATAAACAGAAGAGTCCTCCTATACTTTAAGTCAGCGAAGAATACATGTTGCTGTGTATACCTTTGTGGTGGTATTTGTACAGAGATGATTAACACTTGACAGTGCTTTTGGGTTCTCTTCTGACCTGGTGGCTCGTTCTGTTTTGTTTTTACTTTAGACTGTGCTGGGCAGTATTAACTGGGCCTTTCTGGGAGTGGACGAAGCCCATCGGTTGAAGAATGATGACTCTTTGTTGTATAAAACTCTGATTGATTTCAAGTCCAACCATAGGCTCCTGATTACGGGGACCCCTCTTCAGAATTCCCTCAAAGAGCTCTGGTCCTTGCTGCACTTTATTATGCCGGAGAAGTAAGCTCCTTACTGTGTATTTCAAAACATGCTGGAATGTCTGAAATGCCAATGCTTCTTAACTTTTTTTAGTAGACCTTAGGGAGAATGGATGGCATGTTTTGGGGAAAGCAAAGCATCGACTGAGGCAGGAACAAATGTGTTAAAATGTTCCGTGATAAATGAGAGAAGGCACAGAAATCAGCCAGTTAGGGAGGGAAGGTTGTCTACCAAGTATTTGAATCAGCTATTGCTTTGGGGAAATAATTAGTAAATAGGAAACATCAGACCTTCACACGGTTGTTATAAGGTGCTGAGTAGACATTAAATGAAGTCTATAAGGTATATAATCTGACAAGTATTAAAAACACCTTAAATCCAAACCTTTGCTAACAGAAGCATCAGCTTAGCGTCTTATTCCAGTCTTTGACTTATTAAAGAAGATTTTTATGGGAGAGATGGTATGTGCATTTCATAAAAGTTAAAATTACCCAGTGGTGTTTGATGATACTTAAAATGAAATCTGTACTTGCTGCCCTAATTTGAAGGACCCTGTTCAGTCTGCCCCTTGATGATAATCCCAACTATTCTGTACCTCTTTCTCCACCGCTCATTCTGCATCAGCCTCTCTGGCCATCTTTTTGTTCCTTTAGCATGCTGTGCCATTGCCGTTCCTTTGGTCTGGAATGATTTTTCTCCTCCTTGTCTTCACCTGGCCAGTCACTTAATACTATTGCCTCAGCTTATGTGACCACCTCTTTTTAGAGGTCTTCTCAGACCACCCAACCTAAAGTAGCCTGTTAGACAGGTAGGTCATCCCCACCCTGTTGCATTTTCTATATGGCACCTTGTTTTTCCTCCTCATCTATTCCCTCATCCGTCTCGTGTCATTAAATTACAAGTTCAGACATAACAGGGGTCTGTTGTACTTTATCGATGTTCCACATCGTCGACAGTAGGACCTGGCACTCTCTCAGCAGTACGGTTAAGAGGTGTCAGATTTGCAGGTGAATGCGCCTGCCTTTTTTACGATTTAGGAAAGATGTGAGTGCCTACTGTGAGTCATAAACTGATCAAGGCATTTTGGGTAGCCTGATGACCAACACAGAAATGGTCCCTTCCCTCATGTGTTGTTAACTTTTAAAACAACTTTTTGACATAATTTACATACCATAAAGTATACCATTGGAAGGATACAATTCAACATTGTTAGTAAATTTGTGGAGTTGTGCGTCCATCACCGTAATCTCGTTTTAGAGTATTTTTCACCCCAAAAAGTTCCCTTAATCTCTGCTTTTATTTCTAGTCTTAGACCTTCACGAGTCAGCTTTCTTCTCTAGTGATTTACCTTTTTTAGAAATCCCATATAAATGGGATCCTGTTAAGTAGGCTTCTATTTTTGGCTCCTTTCACTTAGTGTGATATTTTTGAGATTCATCTTTGTCATAGTTTTATTAGGGATTATTCTCACTATGGACTAATCCTCCATTGTATGCCTATTCATTTAATGGACATTTAGATTGCTGTAGTTTTGAGCTGTTGTGTTCTTGTGTGGACGTACATTTTACTTATCTTGGGTTAGATGCTCAGGAGTGGAATTGCTGGGTTGCTAGGAAAGTATGTAGTTCTTAGGAAACTACCAGGCTGTTGTCCAAAGAGACTGTACCATTGTATATTCCCATCAGAAGTGCTTGAATTTGCTCGTCCCTCTGTGTCATCACCAATACTGTTCTCAGTGTGTTGTCAGTCTTTTGGATTCTGGCCATCCTGGGTGTGTAGTAGTATCTCATTGTGGTTTTTACTTGGAGTTCTTATAAATGACGAATAGTGTTAAACATCTTTTTATGGGTTCGTTAACTATTTGTATATCTTTGGTAAAATGTCTTTTCAAATCTTTTGCCCATTTAAAAGTTGGATTGTCTGTCTTCTGTGTTAAACAGGATTTTAACTTCTTTTTCTTTGCTTTTAGTATTCTAGATGCAAATGCTTTGTTTAGTGTATAATTTGCAGATATCTGTCCCAGTCTGTGGCTTGTCTTTTCATTTTCTTAATGTTGCCTTTTGAAGAGCAGAAGTTTTTAACTTTGATGAAGTATGCTCTATTATTTTTTTTAAATGGAATTGTGTTTTAATGTCGTAAAATAAGATGTTTGCCTAACATTAGGTTATAAAGATTTTCTTATTTTTTTCTAGAAGTTTTAGTTCTCGCGTATAGGTCTACATTTCGAGTTACTTTTTTGTTTATAGTGTTAAGTGTGAGGGCCTAAGTTCATCCTTCTTTGCAGACAGATTTTGGAAATTGTTCCAGGGCCGTTTGTTGAGAAGAATATCCTTTTGTCATTAAATTGCCAGGGCACCTTTGTTGAGAATAAGTTGAGACCATAAATATAATGGTGTATTTCTGGATGCTCAGTTCTGTTCCACTGATACGTATTTGTGGGCCTTCGGTTTCCTTTGTGAGAAATTTTTTAATGACTAATTCAGTTTCTAGTTACAGGTCTATTCGGGTTTTCTGTTTCTTGATTTAGTTTTGTTAAAATGCGTCTTTCTAAGAATTTGTCCATTTCATCTAACTTGTCCCATTTATTGACATCAAGTTACAGTATTTCCTCATAATCTCATAATACTTTTCATTTTTGAAGGATCAGTAGTGATCTAAATAATTTTTTCACTATGGTCACTTGTGTTATGTCTCTTTGTCTTGATCATTTTGGTAAAGGTTTAACAATGTTGGGGCTGTTTCCTAAGGCTGATGTTGACCCACTTGGCAGTACCTGATGCAGGGCCTGGCTGTTCATGATGAGTTCAGGATGGCCGCAGGTGCGGTCGATGTCGTTGTGCCTGGTGGCGGTGCTGCCGTTGCTGTCTCTGACTTTCCAGGTTACCAAAGAGCATATGCTTTGAGTCTTTGAGTGATACAGCGTTATCCCTGGGTAATGTTGAGTCACTCCGGTTTGTCATTCTGGGACTTGACTGGCCTCAGCCAAGCTGGGCCACCTGGTGTCAGAGAGCAGGCCGTCGGCAGTGACTAAGCTTCCAGTTGTGGCCTCAGCTCCAGGCGCCCTCTCACCTACTGAGCTGTGTGCGCACAAAATGAGGCTAGTTCTTCCAAGTGGGTGTTTGTGTGGCAAGACAAAGTAGGGTTTTTTTCTGATCCTCGTAAAACAAATTTTCCTCATTCCTTTTTTATTTTTGAAGAAAATCTGACCATAACGCCCCATTCTGGATTTCTGCCATAAGTCCTTTCAGTGAGCCAAAGACAGTTGAATTAAAATTTAAATAGGAGAAACTTCTATCGGGAGTTCAGGCAGAACCACATGAGTGTCAAGTTTTTAAATTCCTTAATAAAATTGATGTCCCCAGATTTCACTAATTTGAAATTTATGTCAGTTGTATTGTTCTGGTCTGAGGGCTGCAGTCTTATTTACTGTAGTTATAATCCATTAACTTTTTAATCCTGCCACTAATTATTCTTTTACCTCGGAATTTCATTTTCCGGAGGAAGTGAAGCTTATTAAAAGATGATGAATATTTTTTCTGCATAATATTTCACACAGAGACTTACTATGTTTGTATATGTACCAGTTGCATGATATACTGAACTATTTTTTGAGCTCTAGATGCAGTCTCAAAATTGGAAAACTGTTATCCAGTGTAGACTGATGAAATTAATTCGTTTGGTTTCCCCTCTCTTATATTCACGGGCTAGTGACAGATAAGACTTATCTTTCCCTGTAGGGAAGATTTTTTTTTTTAACACAGATTTTTTTTTTTAATCATTCAGTTCCTTTAAAAAAGTTTTTTTGTGGAACAATGCCTTTTTCTCCTATGTAACTAAGTAACACTCCACTGTTTCATCTCCAGGTTTGAGTTCTGGGAAGATTTCGAAGAAGACCACGGGAAAGGGAGAGAGAACGGCTACCAGAGTCTTCATAAGGTGCTAGAGCCTTTCCTTCTCCGGAGAGTCAAAAAAGATGTGGAGAAATCCCTGCCTGCCAAAGTGGAGCAGATTCTCAGGGTGGAGATGTCGGCCCTTCAGAAACAGTATTACAAGTAAGTTACGGGCTGGGCTAGCCCTGATGGGATTGAGGTCAGTACCATGCAGCCATGAGAGGGATAATTGACAAATCAACGGTTTCTTTCTGTGATGTCTCAACACAGACTTACATAGCAATTTAATGGTCAGAGGACATCTTATTATCCTTGTTTTTGTGTTTGGGTGAGAGGGTGCACAGTACTTTCCGTTATGTAAGTGGCCTGAAGAACGTGAATTCTCGGTGCTCATCCTCCTACCAGTTGCCAGTCTCATTTATATACTTCTCTGCCACCCACTCAGTCATTTAAGGTGGTGAGATAATGCCGGGCATTCCGTAGATACTGGGGATACGAAGAGGAATGGAGTGTGTTCTTGCCAGAGCTTTGCCGTTTAGTAGGGAAGACAAAGAGGAGACAATTTAGAGAGTGTTGTTTAAGTTGAGGTGCGTGCTGGCACTGTGGAAGTTCAGAAGGAGAAGTTCTGAAGGTGGAGGTGCTCCAGGAGGCACGGGGAGCTTACGGCCTTGGTCTAGGCTGTAATAGGTTAAAGGCAGAATGGTGGGTTTGGGGCGGAGAGTAGCAGCCAGCACGCTTGTCATGCGTGGTCTTTCGTTTTGATGATTGAAAGTTGGGTCTGGAATAATTGTAACTAATGGTATTGCCATAAAAGTGACAGCCTGTTAAAGTTGCAAGTTCGATAATCTTAACATTCCCTGCTTGTTCTTCAATGATATACAAGT
Source organism: Macrotus californicus (assembly GCA_007922815.1). Taxonomy (NCBI): domain Eukaryota; kingdom Metazoa; phylum Chordata; class Mammalia; order Chiroptera; family Phyllostomidae; genus Macrotus; species Macrotus californicus. The sequence continues at coordinate 28,350 of VMDR010003094.1, read as the reverse complement.
GCATAAGAAACAGATTTTAATTTTCGATACTTACTCTCTTACCTGTTTGCCTAATACTCCCTTGATTAAAAACATACTTTTTTATGGGAGCTGTTAAGTACTACATACAGAAATAGAATAGAATGGAGTCATGTACCCACAATCCAGCTTCAGTAGGTACTGGTTTTTGGCCAGTCTTAGTTCATCTAGATCTCCTTTTGTGTCCCCATTCCTATCCTACGTCATTTGAAACATTCCAGGTACATAGTAATAGGGTTTCCATATATCTAAAAAATAGGGACTCTTTTAGTACTGTGGTTATTCTCAAGGGGACTTCCAGGTACAAAATGAGTGACGTGGAGTGTGATGCACAGTGTCACGACCACAGTTGATACGAGAGTGGATTAAAACTCTTCATCACAAGGGGAAAAATGGCAAGTATATGGTGACGGATGTTAACTAGACTTACTGTGATCATTTCACAGGGTGTATACATATCGAATCAATGTAATGTAATGAAATTAGTATCACATGTCAGTTACATCTCAGTTTAAAAAAAGAGTTAAGCATAATATCAGTACTGTTATCATGCCTTAAAAAATCAGTAATTTCATATTTTTGTAACGTCCAGTGTTCACATCTTGTTGGTTGTCATCGGTGGGTGTACACACGCATCTGCTTACACACATACTGCTTGTTTGCACTGGGATCTGAGTAAGCTCCATTCATTGTGATTGGTTGGCAGGTCCCTCGAGTTTATTTGAACCTGTTTTCCCCTGTCCTTGTAAATTCTTTGCGTGAAGAAGCTGGAGTCTGTGTTGCTTTAAGTTCGCTGATTCCAGCTTTGTGGCATCATTTCATATTTTACTGTGGACACTTTGTTTCCTGTGCAGTCACAGACGAGTGTAGAGGGTTGATTCGACTCAGATTCGCTGTGTTTCATAGAATACCCCATCTCTGTATTGTTTGAGTCTAAGAGTGTTATCATTATCATCTGTGATTTGCAGATGGATCCTGACCAGGAATTACAAGGCTCTTGCCAAAGGAACCCGAGGCAGCACGTCTGGTTTCCTGAACATCGTGATGGAGCTGAAGAAGTGCTGCAATCACTGCTACCTGATCAGACCGCCTGAGGAGAACGAGAGGGAAAACGGACAGGAGGTCCTCACGGTGCGTGCTTACCTCGCTTGCGTTACTTTCGCAAATACAGTTTCGTTTCTGCAGTTGCTTTTTTAATCAAAATGACTAAAGCATCAAAAGAGACTTTGAAAACAGGTGTGAGCAGTTAACATAGCTAGGAAAAATCCGAAAGTATTGTGGCATCAATAACGTCATTGATAGCAGGTAAAGAACATTTCAGGAATTGCTTGAAATATGTCAGCCAGGTGACAGAAAGTTTAAATATGAGTTTAAAAATAAGAACTCGTAGAGAGGAAGGGAAGACTGCAGTATTTTGAACATTGGAATGTCTTTTCAATCTTTAGTCCCTAATCAGGAGCAGCGGGAAGCTGATTCTGTTAGATAAACTGTTGACCAGACTTCGAGAAAGGGGGAACAGAGTCCTCATCTTCTCCCAGATGGTGAGAATGTTGGATATCCTGGCTGAGTACTTGACTATTAAGCACTACCCTTTCCAGGTAAGAATGCTCGGTAATTGGATTCCCTCCCTCCCTCCCTTTCTCTTGGTTCTGTGCTTTGTTTGCTGAGTTACCCTACCGTAGAGAACAAGAGTTCCCTTGTGTGAAACAGACTGAGGTGAAGGTTCCAGGAAGGTCTTCACTTTTACTTCCACGCCTTTAGGCTCCAACCCTATAATGAAAACGGTTGATTGAAGATCGTTTTTTCTTTTCTGGGAGGGATGAGAGCAAAACTGGGCAAGAGGAAAGCCTGTTAGACGATGTCTGGCATCCCCAAGTCTGGGTTGCAGGTAGAGGAAGGAGGTGGGAACCTGGTTATAGAAATCGAAGCTCTAGAAAGAAAATGAGAGGTGGCAGTGTGGTACTCCTGCTCCAAGGAGGCCAGCCCTGCGTGCGGGGCTGGGAACTCAGCAGAACAGTGTACTTGAGGCTTGCCGGTCCCCGAAGCAGATGAAGCAGTCCCCTTTTCCCCTGCAGATTTGTTAATGCCGATTTTTGTCTTCATTCAGTTATCTCCTGTGAGATAAGAAAAATAAAATATGTGAAAAAGAGTTTCTTCAGCATAATAATATTTTTCTGGGTGTAAGACTATGGGAAACTTATTTCTGATATATTTATAGACATGTCTGCAGTTTACCTTGACTCTTGGCCTAATATTTTTATAGCGCTTTGATTTTTAAGATTTATTTTAAAAGTTTGTCTCTTTAACTTTGAGTGAATGGACTGTTCTACCAACTCATGTAGTTATGCTGGTATTGAAGAAACTTGGAGTCACTGACTCTCTCCTAAGAAGGCAGAGCTTTAAAACTAACTTTATAGATTGTCTTTCAAAATACCCTGGAAGGCATTGCTATATCCCTAACGCCTTGTGGGGTTTTTCAGTAGCTGTCATAGTATATAGTTTAGTACTGTGGTTTTTATTAAAATATAGTACAGTGTTAGGCATCAGATCCTTGTAAGCTTTCAGGTCTAGTAGTCATTTGATAGCAAGTCAAAGAATGCATTATTTTTTTCTTTAGGGAGTAAGTAGGCTGGAGTCCATTCAGCTTTATCATGTCTAATGTTTTCTATTAACGGGAACATTAAATGTGGGCATTTGGGTTTTCTGATTTCAAATATAGGCAGTGAACCTGCCATTTAAATTTACCTATTGGCTAAGGCCCTTCATCAGAAAGAAGGAAGGGGCTCCCACGTGTGCTTCCACTTGGGTTTCGGTGGCGCTGGGGGTGGGGGGTAGGTCCTTCTGAAGGCTGTCCCCAGCCAGTCACTGGTCATTGCCCAGCTGACATCATCTCTTGGGTCGGTTTTGCCTTCTGCATAATGAGGTATTTTGTTTATCTCACCTGGTGATTGTGAGGGAAAGAAACACGAAAATGACTTTAAACAGTGAGAAGGGCTTTGTATGCACAGCCTACAGGTGATCTTTACTTTTTATCTTACATACATGCTTTCTCTGTGATGACATTTTACTTTTACTGAGAATGGGCATATGCTCGAATAAAAGCATTGTATGGACTAGGAAATGCCAGAGGCTCTCTTGAAGATGCATTTTGCTGCTTGAACTTGGCTCTCATTTTAGTGTGCAGTTTTTGGAAGAGCTGGGCTGTATGACCAACTTAATTTTTAACATTCTCAGTGTTACTCAGGGGTAACGTACTCAGTGCAAAATGTTTTTCAAACAAAAGGATGGAAATAATGTTTTGGTTTGTGTAACACTTAATAATTGGGCAAATTTTAGCTACTTTAGCTACGAAGTATCTTTTTTTTGCAAGAGCTAATTATTAGGTGACGAAGGGTAGTATTTCCTCGTCTCTTCAGTACCCACAGATGCAGAAGCAAACAAAGCCTCGAAGCCCAGCTTGGCTTGCCTTCTTTTTCTTTATAGGTCTTGGCAGCCATTCTGATCCTAGGATGAACCAGGTAGCCCTTTGATTCAGAGGCTTCTGACCTTGAGTTTGTAACGGGAGAACTTGGGGCAAGTAGAGCGGGTGCTTAATTAAGCACAGCCCCAGACAGCACATTGCCGGCGCATTCCAGTTATTCTTACCCAGTGGGTGCTGCGCTGATAAAGGGTGCAAGTCTGGTGTTCTATTCTGAGTGTGGCTGATCTTCCTGCCTTATGATTTCCTTGTGGTTTACTTTTACAGCGTCTGGATGGTTCCATCAAGGGAGAAATCCGAAAACAGGCGCTGGACCACTTCAATGCAGATGGTTCTGAGGTACAACATGCATGGCTTTGCTGTTGGGACAGCTTGGGCTCTGTATCAAGGGCAAGCCGTTTTGGCTTAATATAATCTGTTTCAGAAACAATTCACAGTGCAATCCTCCTGTCGTGAGAAGGAAATGAGAAATCACTAACATAAAAGATGCCTCTTAATTTCATATTCACTCCGGGAAAGCAAATGCATGTTTGTTTATCTCCCTGGTGTGGGTTAATGGCAGTCATTCTCATGTCAGCTGAGTTTTCTCTGGTGACTTCTAGACACCAAGCTTCTGGGCCTAGGAAAGCAGGCAGGCAAAGGTGGGGGAGGGCTGGCCAGTGGCTAATTTTGACATACTTTTAATATCAGGAGGTGTTCCAATCTGTACTTTTTTGGTGATTTGGGGTCTTGCACATTTGCCATGTCTCAGATTTGTTAGACCCCGGTACAATGTGACTTAACGATCTTGCTTTGGCTAACAGCCACGTTTACTGTAGTGTCCAGCTTGAACGTGGTGCTACAGAGTATTTCCCTTCTCGGATGTACAGGAGAGCCACTTAGGACAGGTTGGAAACCATGGTAGTGTTGTCCCTTGTGTACAGCAAACTGTTAAGAACTGTGCGGTCGGAGGGAAGTGGGGAGAAGAGCTTTGGGGTCAGCAGAGGGAAAGGAAGCTGCAGAGAGACCCGGAGTGGACCGAGAAAGGGCTCTGGAGAGAGCAGTAAAACCTCTGAAGTCTGAGCCACTGTTTTGTATAAATAAGACAGACTTGGCTTCCTGCTTTCTGAAGAGCTTTACACACTCCGAACGTCTGTCTCGTACTCCAGAGTGGCGTGCCTTCTGCCTCCAGAATTGCATGTAGTCCTAGTTACACTGAGGTTTTCTGACTTCTCCAGCCTGAAATTTCAGTTCCTGAGGAGCTTTGGGCTCTGACCTCCTCAGAACCAAGCCTCTGAATAGTTACAGAGAAGAGGAACTGAATTGAATTACTAAACGCATTGGTGATGACCTCATTCCCGTTCCTCCTCTCTGTGCCCTGTGTCCTCAACTGTAAAGTTGTGGTAATCCCAGCGCCTCCTTCACGATCCTGCTGTGAGGGGGAGACCAGAGAGCCAGCCCTCAGCGCTGAGCCCGTGGCCTGGCACACAGCGAGCACTCAGTAAATGTTAGCTGTTCTGTTAGTATTCGTAGAAATTGTTTTTATGTTCCCTGCTCTGAGTTTAAAAAACAGTGTGAGTCGGATGTTTCATACCACCTTTTCTCAGAAAAAGGGCCCAAATCCCTTTTTTTCTTAGTTCTCAATTGATCCCCCTGCCCCATGGCTATGTATGGGGTACAGGTTCTCTACCATTTTCTACAAATTTGAGTCTTTTTAACTTAATTAAAAAAGAATTAAATATTTAGTCATTGGGGGGAATATCATATGCACATGTAGAAAATTTAGAAAATGGGGAAGAATACAAAGTAAAAATTGTGCAAAAGTCCCCTCCCAGAGACAACTTGCTATTTATTCCTATCATTGGGGTATATTTCCTTTCAATACTGAGTGAAACCGTTTATTTCTTTATATGTTTACCTGATTGGGACCATGTTACCACCTTTCATTCAAAATTACATGCTGAGCATTTTTTTCTTTGTTATTAAAGATTTAAAAATTTATTAATTTCTGATATTTTTTCATGCCTGTACCATTATTTATTTAGTCACTTTGTTGTTGGATGTTTAGGTAACAGGATAAGGTTTCTGATACATTTTGTTTATTTGTTTTCCCCCAAAAATTGATACTCATACTGCCTTTTTATGAATATTTCTAATATTTTACCCTTAGCTTCATTGAATTTCATAATTTTTAATCTTTGCCAATTTGATAATAGACACAAAGACCATCTATTGTAATTCATATTATCTTTGATAAGGAGAGACTTTGAAAATGGCTTTTGTGATCAATCAAACCCCAGATTTTAAGTTTTGGATGTTTCATTCTAAAGTCTACTGTTTACCTCCAGGTTTCTCTAGAGTTATGGTGTCGCTTGATATTTTACCAAGGATCACAGAGTGTGTGTGTCAACGTCCCCATTGATCAGTTCTTTACTGGAATTATCTAATGTTCTTACAAGACAGCTGTCTCCATTTTTTTTTCTGTGGTATGACGTTGGCCACTGTGACTCTAGTTAGAACATGGAGACCTTGTTATGCATCTGCTTGTGTATTGAGTGTACCCATTTATCAGAACGTAACTCAGGCTCAGTTGGATGTCATCCCACAGAGCAAAAAGTTGCTGATTTGATTCCCAGTCAGGGCACAGGCCTGGGTGGCGGGTTTGGTCCCTGGTTGGGGCGTGTGTGAGAAGCAACTGATGGATGTTTCTCTCTCACTTCAGTGGTTTCCCCCCTCCTTCTCCTTTCCTTTCCTTCTCTCTAAAAATAAAAACTTTCAAAGAAATTTTTAAAAACTAACTCAGAACTATCAGTTTTTGAGTGCCACTTCTGTGCCAGGAAGGTGCCAGCCTTTGACATACATGATCAAACTCTCTGAAAATGGAAATCTGACCTCTATTTCTCCAGCTCATGTAGTTTATTCCCTGCTTCGTGCCCATGTTTTTCTGAGCACTGAGACGTGGGCAGGTGTACGGTGCCCACCCAGTCGCTGTTGTCACTGGTGTGAACACTGGAGTGTATCAGCAGTTCCTGGGGCTCCCCCTACACACGGCTCTCTGGCCACACCCACTCTAGTCTCTCCCTGCGAGTCCTGTGGGGATGGAGGCTGCCCTGCTTCTCACCAGGCCCATCACGTGGGCTCTGAGTGCAGTGTTTCTGGGTCCTCACCAGCCTAACGGGTGGAGGGACGTTTACAGAATACAGTGTCCTTGTTTATCCTGACTGCCTTACACGGCGCAGTCGACCTCCCTGAGGAAAATCGGCATCTAGGCCACTTGATAATTAAGTTCGTCTGGTTTTTGTTGCTGCTCGTATGCTAGTTTCAGCCAGGTGCAAACATAAATTCTTTTGCTGCTGTTGCCTTATCAGATCCTACTTTACTCCTTAGTTCCCTGTACTGACTCTTACCTCTTAATTGAATGAAAATTCACCCTGCCATCAAGTCCCTGACATTCTTGTAGCCTCCATAAAGTTTGTCCATCATATCTCACTTTTCTTCACACCTGCAGGGGTTTCCAGGTGTAAGGGCTTATTGGACTGTGAAACTATTTCTGAGAAGGCCACTGCATAAAGTAGTGTGTTGCATTGTGTACAGGACTTCTGTTTCCTGCTCTCGACAAGGGCTGGTGGCCTGGGAATCAATTTGGCTTCAGCGGACACAGTCGTCATCTTTGACTCTGACTGGAACCCCCAGAACGACTTGCAGGCACAAGCCCGAGCCCACAGGATTGGTCAGAAGAAGCAGGTCGGTGGGGAGAGGCTTCTGGATATGGCTTGGGGAGGGGGAGAGGAGTTACTCAGGCCTTTCAGGATGTTTTATAAAATGCTTTTTTCCGGTTCATCTTCATTTCCCAAGGGGAGATGTCTTTTTGTTAATTAGTGCAGAAAAGCTATTTTGGGGGCCAAGATGAGCCAATTAAGGAACATTTCTCTTTGGCTGTTTGAAAAATGTGTCACTGGTGACTTTCTGGTTTACTTAAGAAAGATATATGATGAATTGAGCAAGAACTGAAAATTTCCATCTGTTTTAATATGGAAAAGTTGTTAAATATTCTATTGAACATTGTTCAAGATGGTGTATTTTTATTATACATGACCAGTCCTAGCTCTAAGGAATGTGGGAAAAATACACACTTATTTCCTTTGTATATGAATTTCAGAGTCGCCTTTAGTATTGGGTAACTCACAAGTTTCATACTTGGCCAAAGATCCAGTTTTGGTGAAATGGATTATTTAGCAAGATTTTCATTTTTAGGACAAGGCTATCATAATTCCTTGAAGGCAGTTTTATTTAAAGCGTGACCTGCTGCAGATAGTAAAAATACTGCGTCTATTTAAGCTGTCTGCTTAGGTGGGTAGCTTACAGTCATTTTATGGTGTTAGAGAAAAGATCTTATTTCCCCTCCTGGTTTTCGACAGGAGGAACTTCACTTTTTTATGTGATCAGGCATAAGTCTAAGGTTTCTTTTTCTTACAGGTAAATATTTACCGCCTGGTTACAAAGGGGACTGTGGAGGAAGAGATCATAGAACGGGCCAAAAAGAAGATGGTACTGGACCATCTGGTGATTCAGCGCATGGACACCACTGGCCGGACGGTCCTGGAAAACAACTCGGGAAGGTCCAAGTGAGTGCCCGAGGGATGGGAGAGGCAGCGGAGTTAGACTGATGTCACATCCACATTTGGTGTATCATTCCTTCTTCTAATAGGACTTTGTGTAACAGACACTAGGCCTTTAATTACCTGGAAAAGGCTGAGACTGCAAGAAGATAGCATTTTTATTTTATTTTGTTTTCCCTCTTTCTTTTTCTCATCAACTCTTTGCACGTGTGTGCTCCTGCTCTGTTCTCTCTCTCTCTCTCTCTCCTCTGTCCCTCTCTGGCCTTATGTGATTGGCTTCGCATGTGACATATGACACAGCCGCAGTAGCAGCTTTCATCTTGGCACAATGTTGCCTTGGACTTTTCACCAGATTGAATTGGCAGCTGTTTTCTTACTGTTGGTAAAAATGTTTGTGCGGAAGTTGTTCTCTTTCCTATTGAAACAAAAAGAAGGTAATTAAGTTTTGATGATCTTTATTTGGAAGCACAACTATGTCTGTTAAAGAATTTACATTTTGACCACAGTGTTGAGTTGTGTTTTGTGGTGGTCTTGTAGCTTTGTTATAGGTGGAACCAAGTGAGCTTTTCCTAAACTGGTTATTTTCAGATGATTTTCCATTATGGAGTAACCTAGGTAGCAGCTTGGTTCTCTTACTTTGGACCAGGGGTGAGGAGGTTGAACATTCCTTGGTGAATGGTAACGTTCTGAGTCAAAGGACAGAGACAGACCTCTCTTGTTTCGTGTTACTAATTACCTGTCTCGTTTAATCATATAAGAGATGAGCCAACAGGAGAAGAATTGATTTCCTAGTCTTCTCCTAGGTTTAGCTTTACCACCACAGTCCCACCCTGTGGATAAAAATAAGATATTTGAGGGTCATTTTCTTACGGCAGAATTTATATTTTCACCAGTAGTTTGACCCCTAGTGAGTGATAGATATGTAGTAGAACTCCACAGAGGTTATTTGACATTCCTAAGGGGTTACAACTGCATTTTACTTTCACAGTTCAAACCCTTTTAATAAAGAAGAGCTGACAGCTATTCTGAAATTTGGAGCAGAGGATCTTTTCAAAGAACTTGAAGGGGAGGAGTCAGAGCCTCAGGTAAATAACAGTGAGGGGGAAATGTTTTTTTTGACAAACATAGTTTGTGTGAGAAAGATTTTTTTGGAAGCAGATTTCTGAGTCCATGTCACAGGCTTCTATAAAGAAGCAGTAATTACTTGAAGGATGTAGGGTTTTGTTTTTCATTTTTGCAATAAAGCTCAAAGCTCTTAATAAAATTAGAAAAAAAATGAGGAAAGCACTTAAAGATTTTTTTTTTTTTTTTTTGGCTTTTTTTTCCCCCCAATTTTATTTCTTGTAATTTCTGAAGTTTCACTGTATTGTTTGTATAAATGATAGCTGGAAACATTACATGAAACCAATGTAAAGCTGAGACAGTAAGAGAAAGGTAGACATGGAACGTGAGAAAAGAGAACTGATTTATTTGCACCATTTTCAGTGCACGCTGACCACTATTGCCTTGTTGCCATAGCTGTATTGCTGTTCTTCTCTTTAGGAAATGGATATAGATGAAATTTTGCGCTTGGCTGAAACCAGAGAGAACGAAGTGTCAACTAGCGCGACAGATGAGCTCCTGTCACAGTTTAAGGTATGAAAGTCGTCATGGGAGAAAGTCCCTCGCATTGATTCATTAACCAATGATAGCCGATTCCCGTAGCACTTGCAGGGCAGGGCACAGGGCACTCTGCTCTTCCCTTTACGCGAATTGGCTCATGTCCCCGGAATCCTGCTCTGGAGTTCCGAGGGTGTTCTCAGTAGAGAATTTCTAGTCCTCCCCCCGCAGGAAGCACTGAGGTGGCCCATCCTGCTGAGAGTCAGGGGGTGGAGGAGGAGAAGTCTGGGGAGAGCGCCGAAGATACGATGTCATGGGATAGGTGGTGACCTGGGGTGTGGAAGGCTCCTGGGAGAGACATGAGTAGAATCAACATGACAAAGAGGTCAAAGGTACAAAAACAGAAGGTGACAGGAGGCTCTTGCTGACTTGGTAGGATTATTTTTTTAAGGATGACTGCAGGATGGTCAGTGGTGTCTGATACAACAGAAAATTGAATGAGATCAGAACGGGATGCAGAAGCTGGGCACCAGCACGAAGTTATAAAAAACGAGGGAAGAGTAGAGTGAAGGTGAATTATATGACAAAAGGCTCAAGCAAGATAAGGTTTTCTCAGAACGTGTTACCGTGTTTGTTGGTTGAGGAAGGGATTTGAGAGTAGGAGCTATTGTAGGTCCTAAGGGAAGACAGAAAACTGGAGGACACGCTGTCTCAGAGGAGACTGGCGGGGATGTGATCCAAAGCACATATGAAGGAGTTGGCCTTTGAAAGAAAAACGAATGTGCACTTGAGGGAGAGATGTGCAAGTTCCAATTGGCAACCTTAAGTACCAGCAAAATCACTGAGGTGTTTGCTGAGAAGTAGAAAAGATTTGGGACAGCCATGGGTGGGGCCAGGGTGACAAGGAGAAACTTGATAGGGAGTAGCGCTGAATTGAGAAAATAGGGCTTCAGTTGGAGCCGGTCACCTGGCTCGTTTGACTTTCTCTACCAATCCTTGAGGTCAGAGAAACTGGATCGGTTGGCGATCCCAGGGTGGGAGGTTGGGTCAGGAGGCGGAGGAGAGTCAAAGCGCGAAGGGTTCCTGGTTTTTTAAGGGGGAACGTGGCTGAAAGGATTGACCAGGGCTTAGTTTCATGCAGGTTAGAGAAGCTGGGTACAGTGATGGTCAAGGGTGGTAGACCTACTAGGATTGAGGGAGAAGCGGGTGCAGTGTTAGGAAGGAAGCAGTATGTAATGAGGGCAAGGTTGGCCACAGGTAGAAGTTGTCTCAATGGAAGAACAGGAAAGGAGTTGAGGGGACCAAAGAGCTCTAGCTTCAGAGTTCACGTGTCGGAGCGTGGCGGCGAATCATGGGTGTTTCAACTGGATTCGCTTCTGTGAGTACTGCTCCTTTCTTCAACAGAAGTGATCTTCGTGATGTGGCCCTGATCAGAATGTTGTGTGAGTATGTAGGCGTAAAAACTTCTGCATACTGCAGATTGATCAGAAGTCACATGACTGGTGATTCTTGCCTTTCTAAGGCCCTTTTGGCAATTACGGTTCAGTACCTGGTCGGGTGATTTGATTGAAGGAGGAGTCTGATCACTCTGCTTTTTCTGGAGTGCTTCACTAAGTCATTTCATTTTTCCCAATAATCTTTTTTTTTTTTACCCTATTTTGACATGTTGGAAACACAGCAGATATTTTTTGAGATAAATAAGATTTCCATTTTCTGAAGTAATAATAATACTTGCATAACTCCTATACTTCAAGCACTGTTTTAAATGCTTCACATATATTAACTCTTACAACAGTAGATGAATTATCTTCATTTACAGATGAGGAGACTAAGGCCCCGAGGGCCTAAGTAGATTTCCTAAGGTCACACATAGTGGAGTTGGGATCACATCTTAAGCAGATGGTCTGGCCCTTACCTGTCATGCCACCTTTGAAAAAAGTTCAATTCCCAGTGGCATGAACCACAAACAGGTGTATGCAGTGTTGTCATTTATAGCATTTGTTACCATTTTCTTCAGGCCGTTTTAAGAGTCAGATCTAAAGTTAATTACAAGCAGTGCCTAATTTAAGAGATTGGTCAGATGGTTCCTTTTATATATAAAACAGAGAAATGTTAAATTTTTAATCTCAGAAATCACACCTCTTGTTTGTCGTGGAATTTTAAAATCTGATTGTGAAGATTGCGACATCCATGTTGGAAGTTAGAGTTAATTTTGGCTGAAAGTCATGAAGTTCTGACTCCACTGTCAGCTTCAAGTGACTTTGAGGAGTTGAAACCCTGGCAGCCCTTTTGTACAATAATTTGATATAGTGGTAAAGTCCACGTGGGAAGAAAGAGAAGGAATGCGGACATGGCCTGGGGCTGTGCACCGCTGCTCAGAGGCTGGCCAGAGCTGGTGGGTGTCTCTGTGTAGCCAGAGTCTGAGTCTGAAAGGCATTTTTGAGCATATGAATTATTACATAACTTTAGCTTCTATACTTTTGATAAAAAAGAATAAGGGAACTGGTTGGCTAGATGTTAGGTAGTGCTTTGAGTTATGCATTGCTTCAAATGAGTTCTATTCAGTAGCAATTTATAATTTATAGGACTGTAAGTTAATAATGGATTACTATTCGGTATTCAGCATGTTGCAATCTGACTAGATCTAAAATTTTTAGTTTACATCATATTAGAAAATGGATGATTTAACAACATATATTTCTTTTGTAATTGAGTTTATTGGGGTAATAAAATTATATAGGTTTCAGATGTACAATTCTATAAAACATTATCTGTATTAACAACATATGTTTCAGTAAAACTTTTATAAGACGAGTTACAGCTTTATATCTGTTTCCCTACTTTTTTGGTAAAATTTCTGAGGAACTTGAGGATTTGGCAAGTTGATTTCTGGGGTGGATAAGGGAGAGATTAGTAGAAAATTGATTCTTTGATTATGTAATATCACAGGACTCTCCCTTATTATTCATAGCATTGTACTTAGCTTAAAAACACTGCGTGGGTTGGTGTTTTTAGAAGATGGTATTTGGGAAATGTCAGTCGCCTGTCTGTGTCTAGGTTGCCAATTTCGCCACCATGGAAGATGAGGAAGAGCTGGAAGAGCGTCCTCACAAGGACTGGGATGAGATCATTCCAGAGGAGCAAAGGAAGAGAGTCGAGGAGGAGGAGCGGCAGAAGGAGCTGGAAGAAATTTACATGTTGCCTAGAATTCGGAGTTCCACTAAAAAGGTGAACAAGTGAGATGAAAGATACGTCCCTCCTCCTAGGCTCTGCTGGCTGCAGAATTGCTGGTTGTTCAAGGAAGGGGCCTTGCACTGCTGCCCAGGCCCAGAGGGTTTCGGGACAGAGTCTTGGGAAGCCTAGCAGAGGAACAGGGGGAATGCCCAGGGCTCAGGAGCACCCCTGGGAGGCGTCTCATGGCGGCACGTTGCCTCTGTATGCAACAGCAGAACGGGGATCGGAGTTGGACAGAGTTTGCATTTTGCTGTTGAGGTTAGAACCAGTAATCATGGTAATTTGTTTCTCACTGACAAACCTGTTTTTGCCTTTAGTGTTTGTTCTTGTCACTTGGTATAAATACTTATAAAAGATCATAGAACTGGACTTCACAGCCTACAAAGCACCACCACAGGCCCTATCACATTTGATTTTTACGACGACATCGCAGTAGGCAATTACTACCCAGTTTGTTGGAGATAAGAGACTCAAGTTTGTCCAAGATCTCAGTAAATAAGTATTAGATGTAGCAGCTACTGTTTACTGAGTACTCACTATGTGCCAGGCATAACCTAGTACATGTACAGTTTATTGACTCATTTAATCTTTATTAAAACCCTGATTTTGGATGCTGTCTTCCCCATTTTACAAATAGCAAGCAAAGACACAAAGAAATAACTTGTCCAAAGAAGTCACCATAAACCTACAATCCAAGTACTTTTATTCCAGTTTACTTCTTGGGACACACAATTCAGACTTCTCTGGAAGCGTGATGTCCCAGTCAGGTCTTCATTGCACGACTTCTGCCTCCTTATTTCTCAGAGAAAACAGACTTGTCTGATTCGATGGGAACTTTGAGTCCTGAAGAATTACGAGGGGCTGCTCTTTAGTGCTTACACTTCTCAGATCTGGCATGTGCTCCAATGCGACTTTGCCCTTCCAGGCTCAGACAAATGACAGTGACTCTGATGCCGAGTCCAAGCGGCAGGCCCAGAGGTCCTCTGCCTCTGAGAGTGAGACCGATGACTCTGATGATGACAAGAAGCCAAAGCGCAGGGGGCGCCCCCGGAGCGTGCGGAAGGACCTCGTAGAGGGATTTACAGACGCAGAGATCCGCAGGTTGGTGGAGGCCCCCCGCACTTGGCCTTGGTGGGAAGGGCACGCCGTCAGCCAGGGGCTGATTGGACCCCTGACATTCCGAGGAAGGCGGGAGAGACTGAGCCATGCACCGTTCTAGAGATGCTTCTCCATCTCCGTGTTATTTTGAAGTAAATCCTAAATGTCATATTATTTCAGATGTAAAGTGTTTCAGTGTATAACAGGGAGAAATGGAGAGTTGAGGAGTAATCCCCAGGTTCACTTTCACATGTCGTACTGTCCTAATCCCTGTATCCACACTGTCCCTTTCTTAGTGTTTCTTAGCTCTTGTTACATTCATTCCTACTTTCTTCAATCACCATGCCCTGTTTTTCCAGTTTTTTCCCCATAATCTCTCTTCTGATTCTGTGACCTAACCAGATAGGTCACTTGAGTGATTCGCATGTCGGGCCACAATGAGGCCCTAGATGTGCTGTCACATCTTTCTTTTCACTGGCAGTGCTGGTTAGCTGGAGGGGGGGAAGCAGGTGATGCGCTCGGACCCCGTGGTTTAGGGCGGAGACTTGTGGAAGGGCAGCTTGGTGTTTTGGGTGGAGGTAAAGTTGGGCAGGAGTCAGGCTCCAAAAGAGTTTTGTGTAAGAAGCTTTAAGTCATATATTTATTTTACTTTGTCTCGTTCCCAAAAATATTTGAGGCAGTCCTAAAAATCTCATAGCTGTATTACTGACTGAAAAAGACAGAAAAATATTGCAGTATGGAATTGAAAGCTACAGTAGTAGACTGAATAGACCAGTCAATTATTTGGGGATTTTTATCTCCAGAGTTGTGGTGATTGAAGTATGTATTGAATGAGTGTGTATCCTCTAAAACGGATAATGTTAGAGTTAAGTCACTGTTCTCAGTTATGGCCCTAAGCAGTTTCACAGTCAGTCATGAGAATAAAGCTGATCTTTTGTTTGAACAGATTGCCAGCACTCGATATTTTAGGTTGGCCATCTGCGGAGGCAGTCAGCGCCCATTCATTCAGGGCCCGTTGCAAGGATTGGGCCCAGTGTGTTTTTGACAGTTTACATGGCTCACTCATATATAACACAGGATATGTTTGTATTCATATAGCTGAAGTCTCTTTTTTTTTTTTTTGCTCATCTCTTTAGGTTCATCAAGGCATATAAGAAGTTTGGTCTCCCTCTTGAACGGTAAGTTTAGTAATAGTTCTTTGTCTGCCTCTCTTTTATTTTTATTTATAGCAGGAATTTTTTTTTGGTACTCTTTCCATTTAAGGTCTGGCACCTTTGGACAGCCCGATTTTTAGGCAGTGTATTCACGCTGCATATGACTTAGAGATCAAAAACATATTGTAGAAGTAACTGTACTTCTGGGAACATGGTGATGAATGAAAGTAGGCTGGAGAAAGGGAAGTGGGCACGACAGAAGCAGACTAGTGCCATGCTGTTTGCAGGCACTAACCTGCTGCTGTTAACAGCCCATTTAGTTAACAGATTGCTGAATCCCTGCCTTTTGAAATTGGACTATTCCAAGGCACAATTCTTTATGATGGAAAATGAGTCCTTTAGCCCTGAGTCATTGTCACAGGCTGCTTGTCGATTAAGGAATGTAGAGAAAAGTATGAATGCAGAATGCAGGAGCAATCTTACACGAGGCCCAGTGGTGTTTCACGTGACAGTGGAAAAGTGGGCACAGAGCCCTGAAGTATCCCCGTGTTTGTCTGTCCTCAGGCTGGAGTGCATAGCACGCGATGCTGAGCTAGTCGATAAGTCTGTGGCAGATCTGAAGCGCCTGGGCGAACTGATTCACAACAGCTGTGTGTCCGCAATGCAGGAATATGAAGAGCAGCTCAAAGAAAATGCCAGCGAGGGTGAGTCAGTAAGCCGGCTTCAGTGAGCCTCCCGCCCCTGGCACTGTGGACTGGGGTTGCCGCTGCTGTGCAGCTTTCCTCAGCAGAGCACACTTGCATCCCAAGCATCCCTCTGCCTCTGCGGTGTGTGTTCTCTGCTGCCTTTCTGTGAGTTCAGTGCTGCAAGATTTCCAAAGATGTACTCACAGCAAGTGAAGTTGATTTGCAGAAGGTGCAGATCGATGAACAGGACAAGTGGTTTCTTTTTAGGTTGTTAGGGAAAGTTTAAATTGGTTTGATGGAAAGATCTGAATGGGTAAAGCTGAACAGACACACGTGTATTTTGGGTGTGAATGAGGGCTTAACAGACCACAAGTATCACTGATTTTCTTGGATGTAGCTGTACATACTTTTTGTTGTTGTTGTGAAAGATTTCAAGGATTTAGAGAATCAACTGGAGTAAAATACTGAATGAATATCGTACACATTTTGTCACACTGAGATTTTCAGAGCACTAGAATTCGTGGTAATTGAATTTGACAGAGTTTGTTCTCTTTCACACCAGACAGTGATCCTGCCAGGCCTCGTCCTGCAGGTGTGGGGGCCTGTGGACAGAGAGCTCTGCCATCTTCCTGGTTAAGGGCGCCCTTGTAGTTGAACCTCAGACGGAGAGATGAGGGCTAAATCTCTGGTTCACTGGGCTGTGCTTTATTTACGCCAGCCCCTCCCTTCTTTTGTTGCCTTTCACTAGCACCCGGAGCCTTGCCCACGGTGGTTAGTGGTCTGGCCCGGGAGGCAGTCTACGTGGAATATTGGCTCCACCCTCTCTTAGCTGCAAGACCTGAGACGAGTGGTAGCTTCTCGTGGTCTCATTTGCAAAATGGCATTCTGGTACCTGCCTCAGGGTCCGTACCTGTAACATACGTACCTTGTTTAGTCTGTGGCCTGCAGTGTTAGCCATCACCGTTAAGTAAAGGAGTGTCTGTGCTTTGGGATATTCTTTTCAAGGATACTATTGAAGTAAGGAAATTTTAAATATCTTAAATATAGTAAAAAAGTTTTTAGATATAATTTCTTTCTTTCCTTTTTTTTTTTTTTTTTTTGTAAAGGAAACTTCAGTACCTTGAGTGGTTTGGACTGTGATCCAAATATGTGCTTTCAATAGTGCCAGGAATGCATCCAAAAGTAAACCTGAAGTTCACAGTGTTTTTCTCTACTCCCCAGAGTTTATAAAGGAGCTCGCTGTAATTTTTGCCCCCTCGTACCTGTGTGATTTCACTTACTTTCATATTTCTGATACACTTGGAGATTTTCCTGGTATATCCAGTTTTCTTTTATTTTTTTCTATTCAGTGTATGTCTGCTTATATTCATTAAAAAAGGTTCATCATTTCTGCACTGCCTGAGGTTTTTTTTAAGAGCTTCATAGACTGTTACGGACATATAATTTTCGTGTCCTGTTAACGGACATTTAGCTTTTGTTCTGTTGCTTCACAGCGATGTGGTAAATAATCCTGTTGTATGTATTCCATTTTGTGCCATCCTGTCCCGTCAGCACTGAATGAGATGAGAATATCTGTTTTCTCTCAGTTTCATCAACGTAATATTTTCGTTTTTTTTTTCCTTTTTCCCAGCCTGAAAGGGTAAAACCGGCATGTGTATATACTTAATTTGCATTTCTGTTATGACAAGTGAGGTTGAGTGTTTTTCCATATGTTCAGGAGCCTCTTGAATTTCCTTTTTTGTAAATTGCGTCTTTATCCTTTGTCTACTTTTTTATTGTAGTCCAGGAAGCTGAGACCCAGAGAGGTTAAATAATGAAAAGGGGGGAAGGGGTAGTTTGTGCAGATTGGGGAATAAATTCCAGATTCCTGATTTTCAGAGGAGGGTCTTACCCGTTTTACCACCTTCTGTCCCAGCTCCCATGAGTGGTGTTGTGAATGGCATTTGCAAGTGACAATCTGGTGGATTACAAAAGAATCCCTAAATAATTGTCTGTAGTTGTTACGCCATTTTACTGACTTGTGTGTTTTTAAAAAACAAGCTCTTTTCTCACACTCTGAGCCATCCCTCTCACAGACAAGTGTCCTCATGGATTTCAACTTGGACTCTGGTTGGAGTACGGGGTTTTATTTTTACTTCTAGGGTTATTTTTATTTGAAACAAGGGTTAGGGTAACCTTTCCATGACATCTTTTGTTCATTTCAGATGTGTTAAGATATTAGCTTGACCTCTCATACTTTTTTAGAAGAGATCATTTTTAAAACACACACACAAAAAAACAGCTTTGTGAATGGAATAGTTAGAAAAACGAAAGAAAAATCCTTAGCACTAATTCCTTCAGAATCTTCTTTTGCTAATTTTATTATTTTTAGAACTGAAGTGCAAAACAAATATGAAGATTAAAATGTAATTATTAACACTAGTGGATTAAAAATTCTAAATCTTAAAAAAGCTGAATTGTTTCCCGGTTATTTTACAAACATTAAATGAGGCCTTTTTTTCTTTTTTCGCCTTATAGGTTGTATCTTTGATTAACAATAAGACAGAGGTAGAAGGAATAAGCATTCAGGATTTGATACACGTTTTCTGTGGAACTTCCGCAAGTGCTTAATAACTAACGTGAAATTGGCCTTCTTTAGGGAAAGGACCTGGAAAAAAGAGAGGTCCGACAATCAAGATATCCGGGGTTCAGGTGAATGTGAAGTCCATTCTCCAACACGAGGAAGAGTTTGAGATGCTGCATAAATCTATCCCTGTGGACCCGGAAGAAAAAAAAAAGTGAGTGTGATACGTGCCTGTGCTGGGCTGGTCATGCCGTAAGCCAGTAGACTTGAAGTCGCAGTTACTGTGCACTCACGTGGGGTTTTCATCACCGTCTCTTTAACACGTCAGAAAACTTTGTCCGTTTTCGTTTGTGTTTACTTTCAAACCAGAAAGGTCCCCCCTCTGACGTCCCCCTGGTTTTGGAATCTCTGTAGGTACTGCTTAACCTATCGAGTCAAAGCTGCACATTTTGATGTAGAGTGGGGAGTGGAGGATGATTCTCGCCTCCTGCTGGGGATTTACGAACACGGCTATGGGAACTGGGAGCTGATTAAAACAGATCCAGAGCTCAAGTTAACTGACAAAGTAAGTAACTGTGTGAGGCTGGAGATTGCTAGAAGATTTGTTGCGTAATATTTTTATATGTATTTTTAACTATTTTCTTGGGGGTGGGGTGGGGATCGACTTGGAAATTAGTACAAAGCAAATTCCTGGGATTTCTTTATCCTTGGGAATGTTACCGTGGTTAGTGGACTGTGACACTGTGTCATAGGTGAAGATGATAGGTAAAATTTTTGGGAAATTACAGGAGAAATCTTAAAATTCTGATTTTTATCATAGGTCAGTCTCATTGCAACAAATACCAGGGTAAGATTATTAATAATAAAAGCATCCCTCGGCCTTCGTTGTTGGCCCTTTGTTGGCAGCTGTATTTGAAACGACCGTTTTTCTGTTCGCTACACAAACAAAGAACGAGTCACCTTGGTGTTTTTTGTAATGGAATCAAACATTGGCCGTACTTCTCCCACAAAATCAAGCCTCCCACCCTATCGTTGCAAAGCGGGCTACTAGGTAGCAAGGCCGTGCTCAGGGCTGTAAGCAGGGAAAGCTGGCTGGCTCAAACTTTAGGAGGGTGCACTCCGTGTTGTGCTCCTGGCAGGGCTTTTCCCGGCACGTCAAACAATGCTCATCCCACGTGCGATGTCCTAAAAAGGGTGACAGCACCCTGCCATAAGCGCTGAGACCAAATCCGTTCTGGCCCGAGAGGCCCAGCTGTGGTAGCAGGGACAGATCTTGTCCTGGCATAGCTCAGCGCTCTCCGGCAATGCTCTAAGAAGCATCTTCAATCTAAAATGAAGCTTTAACCTAGCTCCAGGGACTCCCTGCTCCTGGAAGGAGGAAATCACGACGGCTGGGATGTTCTAGCAGATGAAGCCAACAAGCCCCTCCTACCTGAGTTGTTCTACCCTGTTAACAGCACAGGTAGGAGCCAGTGGGAGAGCTGGATTTCTCCATCCCATTTTGTAAAACGAGAACGGCTCGTGAGGGATTTTCAGTGACTGGGAGCCATGGACATGAGATAGGATCTGAGGCTGTATCTGTACTTTGGGTGGTCGGGGAGGGAAAGGACTGCTCAGCTCTTCGTTGTCTCTGTTTATTTTGATCCACTAACCGGGACGTGGGTGGTGGCGGGTGCTTCTCTTCCTTTCCTGTTGAAGATTCTGCCAGTGGAGACAGATAAAAAGCCTCAGGGGAAGCAGCTACAGACCCGAGTGGACTATTTGCTGAAGCTGCTCAGGAAGAGCCTGGAGAAGAAGGGGGCCGTGTCAGGCGGGGAAGAGGTGAGTGCGGCTGCCCGCCGGCGTCCTCCAGTGACCTGAGGCTCCAGCACTGCGGGTTAGGGAGGAGAGATGCCCGCTGCGGCCACCGCCCAGAGTGGCAGCTTCTCGTAGTAAGGCGCTGCCTCTGAGGTTCAGGTAGTGGCGGTTGATAATAGAAGTGTTCATTTTAATTACTGACCCAAACATCTTGGTAACTTTCTTACCAGATTGTCTCAGAATAGTCCTCATCACTCTCAGTGTCACTTGGTCCAGACATACTGTTGCTGTTTCTTACGCTGCTTCCCAAGTTTTGGAACGCAGTTCCAGTAATGGTCTGAACACCACTGGGTTTGCCTGTCGTCACGGCTCACTCCGGGCTACTTGTAGTAGTGGCTCAGGGGGACAGTGGGTAATGGCAATCCACAGTTCATCAGAAGCAGGACTTCAGTGTGTTTGCCTTACCTGCCCAGTGACAAATGCCAAGTGAGTTGCCAGTGAACTCATCTGAGCTGTTTCTCATTTTATTTCCCCGACTTCTCATTTCAGTTCAGACCTAGAAAGGTGGCTGTCACAGTTAGAAGATGAGCCTTTTGTGTGTATATGTTCCCTAAGTCCTCTCAGACCTGTGCCATTTGTACAAGTATCCCTGTATGGGGCAGAAAGTTACCCGAATTCCACACCTTGCGTTTTTTCACGTAATAGTAGCACGCAAGTGGTGCCTTCTGCAGATAATACGTTGAGTGTATACTGTGAGTTATGCTCGAGAGAGAGATGCGACATGTTATACTCACATTAGGTTTGACTAAGTAGATAAACACCTTTCCCTTATTTTTAAATGAGGCATGCTTCTGGGTTTTTTTTTTAAGTGTTACTATTGTCTTACCTTTATTTGTATCTTTGTATGTAAGGTGATTTTCCTTCATTTGAATTATGTCTTGAGGATGAATTCCGTAAAATGGAATGAGCGGGTCTAAGGCTACGGGTGTTTTTATGTGGGGCAGGACGTGCGTGAGGCCTGCAGTCCTCCGCCCCAGTCATGTTGGTCGCACGCCTTGGAGTTTCCTTCTTTGACTATACGGCTGCTGCTGTCGCACAGAGTCGTCGTGTTGTTTGGCCAAGCTTTTAAGGGACTCGATTGTTCGTTTAATCATCATTTTCTCTCTCTGTCCAGGCCAAATTAAAGAAGCGGAAGCCTCGAGTAAAGAAGGAGAACAAAGCCCCCAGGCTGAAAGATGAGCAAGGGATTGACTTTTCATCTCCTAGACACTCGGACAACCCATCAGAGGAGGGTGAAGTAAAGGTATGGGCTGTACTCCGGTTGAGGGTTCTTTTTTAAGCTACACTTACTTACTGTGCGAATTAGTATAAAACCATTGGAAATACATCTGGCGTATACACGTACAGTAGGTAAAATAGAATATATATGTCTTTGCTTTTAACCTGAGAGGAATGTAGTTGTCCACTTAAGTCAACAATTGCACCTTCACAGATAATGGAAGTGAATGAAGAGAACCAAGAACGTTTCAGTGCTAAATAGCAGTGGACACTCAGCCTCGTTGTTGGGACCGACAGGGAGTGGTGGGGACACAACCCGGGAGCTCATGTACAGGGACAGCCGCCAGACAGTTCAGTGTGTTGTTGGGTCAGACAAAACTTGTCTGCGGGTCAGGCTTGGCCAAGGCCTGCCGGTTCTGGTCTAAGCAAAGTGGAAGGTAAACTAGCATCTTTCAGTGTGTTTCAATGAGTGACAACTTTATGGGGCTTTTTTGTTGTTGTTGTTATTCTTCGAGTGTTAACTGTGCTTCAAGATGAGTTCCAAGAGGATCAGCAGTGGGTACAGGAATAGCCTGGATTTGAGTCGGGCAAACATGAGTTCAGATACTACAATCTCACCAGTTACTGGCTGACCGCCCTCCGATGTTCAGTTTTTCTATTTGTAAAATGGGAATGACAATGCCTGTGTTGAAGGGTTGCCGTGCAAAAGAAAGGGGTAAGTGAAGCCTCTGCTGGCTTCACTGGTCATCACCAGAGTTGAGAATTGGGGTACGGGATTCAAGGCTGTCTGCTTGAAAACACGCTACTAAGTGTAGATGCAGTGAGGGCTGGGGGCAGTGCTGACTCCTCCAGAGAGCAAATGAGTCAGTCAATACAAAGTTTGTGGCCATAGCTCATAGCCCTGTTTGTCTTCTAGGACGATGGCTTAGAAAAAAGTCCAATGAAAAAGAAACAGAAGAAGAAAGAGAACAAGGAGAACAAGGAGAAACAAATGAGTTCTAGGAAAGACAAAGATGGGGACAAGGAAAGGAAGAAGTCGAAAGATAAGAAAGAGAAGGTATCTGTGTCATTCTACTTCCTGAGATGCCTGCAGCCTCTGACATTCCCTGCTAGGACTTAGAAATAGGTCGGGGTGTTGAGGGCCCTGAAATAGTCATCGTCTCGTGGGTACATCCGAGAAGGAAGAAGGGGGCTGTCATAGTGAGGTCTGCACCTCTCCCTGTAGGGAGAAGGGAGCATGGGACTCCGGGCTCTTCTTCCGTATAGAAGGCCTTTACTTCCAGTTGTTTTACACATCCCAGAGGGGACGTTTGAGTGAGATAGGACAGGTGGGAGAGAACGGCATTTACAGGTAACTGCTTGAGGTATGGTCTCAGATTCATGATAGATGAGCACAATCCCCAGATGAATTTGAGTATTTTGAAGGGTTTAGGATCCAAACTAAATACCATCAAGAGTTAAGCTTTTGGAATAGAATTGCAAAGTTCTCTTGTATAACCTCCCCTTTGGGAGTTTTATGAAGTTCACTCCAAACCACAGGATTCTGGTGCAGTGGTGACGTGCTTGCTGAGTTGTCATGAGAGCATTTTGTAATTAGTCCCTAATCATCGTTAAAACACACAAATAACCACTCTGACTCCACCACGTAGTCGTAATTCGAGTGCATTTCCTGCTGGGACTCTTGTCTTAAGCACGTAAGAACAAATGTAAAATAAATACCAGACCAGACTGTTTGAGAAGCCTGTTCTCCCCACCTAGCAATACATCACAAAACAACTTTCCAAGTGAATAGCACAGGTTAAAATCGTGTTTTTAAACAGATAAGATTCTATATGGTTATAACAGCCTGGAAGCAGTTTATGTCTCTCTGATCGAAATTGTTTCCCAGTTTCTAGTCATAAACCACGCTGTCACAGCTGTCTTTATGGTTTTATATTCCACAGAGGTACCTTTTTTAAAAAGTGAAATACTTCAAAAATAAACGAATGAAGAATGATTTAACCAACATCCATGTATCCACTACCCAGATATTATAGCTTCTTTTACTATATAGTATATAGTCACAAAGCATAGTATTGTTTTACATTTTTAAATATTCATACATGCAGCAATTTTATAAATTTATCTATATTTATTTATATCTCCACCCTTCTACAACCTTTTATGGAGAAATTATAGTTATCCATTTGGATTTATGCAGATTTCAATCACTAAGAATATTCTTGTTAATAAAAAATTTTAGATCAAAGTTGTGTAGTCATTTACAAGCTGTTAATGAAATTTGCTACATGGAACCACGCCCGGTCTCTGCCAGTTTTCACTGTAACCTCTTGATGGCGTGTTTGTGCATTTTATGGATGAGGGAACAAGCCAAAATAGCATTGATGCATCTAAAGTTAAAATTGGTACACTTAGAGACAGAAATGGGAATGATGGATGATTAAGCTGTTAATCATGTAAGTTTGGCTTCATGATGTCCCAGAGGACTTTATTTTGCCTTTTTCGTAAATGGAGGCCATCATGTTCACCTGCTGTAGTGATGGAACATAGGCAGGAAGTCCGAATTACAAGGCAGGATGGTACCAGTGACAATGACTCCTTGTAACTCTTTTTTAAAAGCCTAAAGGTGGTGATGCCAAATCTTCGAGTAAATCAAAGCGATCTCAGGGTCCTGTCCATATTACAGCAGGAAGTGAACCTGTCCCCATTGGCGAGGATGAGGAGGATGATCTGGACCAGGAGACATTCAGCATAGTAAGTCCTGACATTGAGGGACGCCAGCCCCTGCAGCCCCAGTGCTTGCTGTGGCTCTGCCTTTCGTAGGCCCCGCCACACAGCCTCGGTCAGTCTTACGAGCATCCGTGCATTACTTTGGAAACTTAGCTTCTAAGAGTGAAAGCCCTGAGCTCTGGAAAAGGCTGGTAGGAAGATGTTCATACTGCGCTTCTAGTGAGAAAGAATGTTAGGGAGCGGAAGTCCTGTCGTGTGCTTCTGGTACGAAAGCGCTGCAGGGGCCCTGAGTAGCATCTGGAGAACAGAAGTGTTCACTGAGCTAACACTCGTTGAATACTGCCTGTTGCAGCCCCTGGAGTCACCGTGGTGAATAGAGGACTGTTTCTGTCATAGTAGATGTTACATCTGAGCAGGGGGATGGTGAGATCACTACACGACTCGTGTGTGTGCTACTGTCACGGGGCAATGGAGGAGAAAGACCAGATTCCTCAAAGGTCCGTGAGGCGGGGATTTGACCCAGTCAGGGGATACAGGGAGACAAGTTTAAGGAGGGGGTGTTTGGCTCGGACTCCGAAGGGAGAGGGAAGACCAGGCAAGGGCACGGGCACACGTGAAGGCCATGTGGCGGCACCCAGCGTGGTATATTGAGGTTACAGAGGCCACTGTGGCTAGACTGGTGAGAGAATGGGGACAGCGTGACATGAGACAACGCTGGGGTTGCGACTGAGTTAGAGCAGTGGTGAAGGGGGCGTACCCTACGCGCTTCCTCGTTGTGGGGGGTCGGAGCTAAGACATGGCGCTGTCTCCCCACGGACAGGGACACAGGGACTGTGCTGGGGAGGGTGTGCATGGACCAGGCCTTGCATGGGTGGGGAGCAAGCCAGGCGTCCTCAGGGCCCTAATTCCCTCCTGGAGCTGCATGTTTGTATTTTATTGTGCTGCATCCAACGATGCCCTTCCCCACCTCTCTTGTGGTCTCCTCTTGCCCCAAGTTTTCTCAAATTACAGTTCACTTGAAAGGTTAATTCTCTCTCATAGAGAAAGTGATCTTCCACATCTCAAAACGTTCCTGAGCTGTGTCGGTAGAGGATAGAGTTTTGACCTCATCCTTGTAAAGTAGTTTTTTCTGTCTTTCCCCTTTTCTCTGTGTTCCCCAAACCTATAGCGTATGTATGTATATATGTACACGTACTATGTATATATGTGCACGTACTATGTATATATGTGCACGTACTATGTATATATGTGCACACACTATATATGTGCACGCACTATGTATATACGTGCACGCACTATGTATATACGTGCACGCACCATGTATATACGTGCACGTACCATGTATATACGTGCACGTACCATGTATATATGTGCACGTAGCATGTATATATGTGCACATAGCATGTATATATGTGCACGTACCATGTATATATGTGCACGTACTACGTATATATGTGCACGTACCTTCTTTGTACTTACCTCATTTTTCTTCTCTTTACTCTTCAGCCTGTGAGCTCTCCGAGGGAGAGTTCTGTGTCTTTCTTTACATGGAGATGCTAGTAGAATATCAGTAAATGAATAAATTCGTACTATTTTAAAAAACGCTTTTACACACTGGCTCATTTACTCTTGTTTTTTGTGTTATGAAATCTTTATAAATACAGAACAGTTTTATGAGTGTACTAGACATTGACACGGTGCCATGAAACTCAGTTAAATCTGCATTCTTTTAAAACTCAGAATATAAAGTTGAAGCCCATACTGTCGTTGTCGTCTCCCAGAAGTGACCACAATTCTAAATTCAGCCCTTGTTCTTATGGGTGATTTTGGAGTTGCACTACTTAGGTCTCTAAAGACAGTAATGATATTGCTCCCATAAGCAGCCAGGCATTGTTTGTATGCTTTGTGTGTACTTTCTCCCCAGTAATTCTATGACAAATGTCATTACCTCAATGCTACAAATTAAAAAATAAGGTGAGAGTTAAGGAGCTTGTCCTATGTCCCAGGCAATTTGTCAAGAGAGTCTGGGTTTTGGGAATGACCCCCAAGTGGCAGAAGACTGTAGGACTTGCGTTGTCCCGATGTGTCGTCGTCACGTCGTGGGCCTGACTGATTCATGGTACCTGGCACTCAGTGGCTGACAACCGTGTCCGGCAGGTCTGAGGAGTTTGTTCAGATTTTGTGATAATTTCCTCCTAAGTTCTTAGTTGTATCTTTATGGGACTTCTCGTTTTGGGGTAATGGACTCTGAAAGTGGTCCCTAATGTTTTGCCTGTTTTTTCATTTTTGGATTTCTGCTTCTTAAACTCTCTTTCTGGGGGAATCCCCTCAACTTTATCTCCCATTTTTTTCTTCTGAGGTTTTTGTTTCTTTTACATATTTTACTGCCAACATCCCCCTGCCTGTGGTTCTCTGAATGTTTTCGTATACTCTCTTTGTTTTCCATCAGTAATGTTAGCTACTTTCTCAGGTGGCTTGGTAATCCTCAGTTGTCTTCTCTTTAATTTGGTCACTGTTCATGTTAGACACTCCTCTGATGGCTCAGTAGCCCTCGGTTATCTGCTGGTATTCATGAGTGGGGTCCAACTGGGATTGGGGGTTCTGAACATGTGGGCGGGGCTTGGTGGACTGAGAGTGTTCGCTCTGGGTGATCTGGCTGCGCAGCTTCCCTGGGAAGCTTCCAGTGGCTAGTCAGTACCGTTTGGTCCTTCCTTGTGGGTGGTCAGATTTTAGGGAGAAAAATCTCCCAGTCTCCTGACTGGGGAGTGAAGGCCTGGCTGTCTTCCCTCTGGAATCTGAGAGTGGCATAAGACGGGGCTATGGCTCATCTATCTAGTGTGCCTGCGTTCGTATGATTCTGTCCTCGCTGCGGCAACCTTGCCCCTCAGCTCTTTGCACAGCCCAGTTCAGAGACCTTTCTCTTATCCTCAGAGAATACATTTTCTTGTCTCGTGCTGGGCCATGTTGGAGGTCTGGGTGTCCTTTTATGAGTCTGAGTATCTGCTACTCTCAGCCAGTCTTTGAAAAAAAAAAACAGTCCTTATTTTTAGCCCTTACCCTTGCATGTAGAGACAGAGCTTTGGGGGAAACTGGCGATGTACCTCAGGTGGTTCTCAGCTCTCATAGGTCATTTCCCTTGTGCCAGTATTTGGTTGCTGTTGTTTTCTCTCATTTTTCCTCTGTGGGCTTATCTCTTTTAAGACAGTCCCCTTACTATCGGTTTATCAGGGCTAGGGAGGAGAGAATAAGATTCTTGTGTTCAGTTCACCGTCTTTATCTGGAAGCCCTTCCCCGAGTTCTTATAAGCCTAAAGAACTTATAAATCAATTTAAAAAAACGTGCAAATAATTTATCCTGCAGTTTTAGCTAGTTGGTGATGGGAGGTTTTCAGGCTGGGTCTGTAATTTTGCTTCTCGTTTGATCTTCATGAAGGCCTTGTGGGACTCTCAGGCCCCTCGGCAGAGGAGGAAACAGCAGCATTTTCAGAGGCCAAGTAAGGTGTCCACGGTCATTGCTTCCAGCGGTGGTGGTGGGACTTGCACTTCAGGTGTTTCTGACTCTGACATCGATACGCGTCCCACTGGCTTAACGCGCCTCCTCTAGTGATCACAGGGCACGAGGGTGGGCTGTGTGTTCTCCGGGAATTCAGGGCACAGTATGCAAAGGAGGACACGTCTCTGCGGCAGGTGCTTTATGTCTCTACCCTCTTGGCCTGTTTCAGTGTAAGGAGAGGATGAGGCCCGTGAAGAAGGCACTGAAACAGCTGGACAAGCCCGACAAGGGGCTCAACGTGCAAGAGCAACTGGAGCACACCCGGAACTGCCTGCTGAAAATCGGAGACCGAATAGCCGAGTGCCTTAAAGCCTACTCCGACCAGGAGCATGTCAAACTGTGGAGGAGGTAGCCCGCCCAGGCCTCCAGTTGCCCCTTTGATTTCAGAGGGAGGGAGGGAGGGAGGGAGAGACAGAGAGAGAGGGGGGGAGAGAGAGAGAGAGAGACACACACACACACAGAGGGGGAGAGAGGGAGAGGCAGAGAGAGGGAGAGAGAGACAGACAGAGAGGGAGAGAGAGAGACAGTGAGAGGGAGAGACAGACGGGGGGAGGGAGAGAGACAG